>PVHX01013370.1:0-33804 GCA_004024805.1 Geosciurus inauris | reverse complement strand
ACAAATAAAAAGCAGTACGAGTGCAGACAATTGGCAAATGGCAGATTCTTCAGATTCAATGGGAAATCCACACATAGCGGACAAAGAAACCGTACGTGCGACTGGAGGGTCCCTGATCAGACGTAAAGACCCCGCCTTCTGCAACTACGAACGTTATCATTCAACCCCGAATCAAGGTTAGAACTACTCCTAACAGAAGAAGATCACAAATAAAATTTATGGAAATAAGTAAAATTATTCCTAACGTACATGAATATTTTAAAATAAAATTCAGCACACTCACTCTTATTTTGAAAAGTTTGACTAAATACATTTATCTGAAATTAAATAAATATCTACAGTAGTTATGTAGATTCAAGTAAAAAAGTCCAAATGAATTCTAAAAGATTTTGGTCATGTTGATGAAATCAACATTTCAACTCAAATTTATTTTACTGTCTGTAGAGACAGGTTTTGTTAGGGAAAAGGAAAATCTCTTGTTTCTTCCTCTTTGTTATCAGCATATAAAAGGAATTTTCCACATATGCAAATGAATCTGTAAAAGGAGAAAATGAATTTTCCTTAATAGTCTTTGCAAGAATAATTCACATGATAAGAATATTAGATAAAAGAAAAATCGTAACATAACTTCTGTTAGCCGCAATTAGAAAATCATCTCCAAAAATCAGATTTTTTTTCCCAAACAAAAATGAAAACATACCTTTAATTATGAAGAAGACACAGTATAAAACTGTCACCAAGTTCTAATTATTTCTGGGAACAGACTGAAATGAAGATTCCAAACTGGCAGCCCTGAGCTATCTCAAAGTGTGACCTCCACGTGCAAAAATGAAAAGCTGAATCCAGATTCCTCCTGTGACAAATGGGAAGGCTGGAAAACCAGATCCACATTCCCAAACAGGGCAACAGTGTCCCTCCTCAAACACTTCCACATATTTGTAAAGAAGAACAGACATGATCATCTTTAATAGAAAATGAATTTGTAAGAATCACTATCTACTCTAAAACTTTTTTAAAAGTCTAAACAAAGGAAGAGGTGAGTAAAACGTATCAACACAACACTAAATAGGAAAATACAAAGAGCCACCATATTAGAGCCAGAGAAAGCTCACTACACTGCCTTTAATTTACAGTGTTCTAGAGACCTTAGTAAATGCAATTAGACAAGAAACATATAGTATAAACTTGAGACAGAAGGGTGGAACATTACATAAAAAGGATACACTGATATAACTTAAAAACCTGGAACCCACATTTTAATACATAAAATTTAATAAAAATCAACATCCTTTCTATTTATAAACAATAGCTGCAAGAAAAATTTTTAGTACTACTGAAAGATGAGAAAAAAAATGAATAAATCATACAAAGGCAAAACATTATAAACTCATCAACTTTCCCTAGTTTGATTTATCATTCAAATACACATACTAAGACTGGTTTTAGAAACTTTAGCAAAAGTGAATATGGGGAAATTATCAAGAATACAGTTCAAAGAAAGAGTATCACAAGAGAACTAGGCTTCCTAGTTAATAAAATGCACAACAGAGCCTAGCCACAGGCACCAGAACTGATCAACAGAATGGCCGGCAGACCAGTGGGGCACCAGAGGGAAAACCCCCGCAGATCTGGAGTGGTGTGGGGTGAAGGTGGCCATGCAGCTGGCAGTGCCATGTAAACCTACTCAACAGATGGTGTCTACACATGCGGGTGGGCGGCCCAAGAGAAAGGACATTGAATCAAAGATTTAGTTTAAAACATGAAAGTGTGACAGCATTAGGTAAAAGAGGAAGTCACGTTTCCATAAGGTTGGTGTGAAGTCTAAATATTACACAGGTCCAAAAGTCATAAACAACTGACGAACTTGGCAATATAAACGCAAACATTTCTCTCAAGAGGTTTTTTGTTGTTGTTGTTGTTTTAACTCAGGGCACATTAGAAAAGAAGGTGTCACAAATACACATTACAAGATACCATCTTTTTTTTTTGATTGTATTTTTACATGTTGCTGAGGATGGAACCCAGTGCCTCACACAAGAGGCGAGCGCTCTACCACTGAGCCACAGCCCCAGCCCCATAAAAACCATAAAAACCAAGCCATAAAAATGGCCTCATAGTCATAAAAACCAAGAATCAGTCTAACAGAAAAATACAGGTGTCCTTTAGTATGAAAGGCTCTCAACCTCAGCCTTATAAAAGAATGTAACTTACATGACATAGGGTTACCAATTTTTTTTTAAATATTTCTTAGTTGTAGGTGGACAGAAAATACCTTTATTTTATTTTTATGTGGTGCTGAGGATCGAACCCAGTGCCTCGTGCATGCTAGGCGAGCACGCTACCACTGCGCCATAACCCCAGCCCGGGTTACCAATTTTTAACTTGTCAAATGAGTATAGAGGCCCCCAAATTTTTATAACAATGTCTTGAAAAGGTTGTGAGGAACAGGCCCTCCAAGACCCTGCTCCTGGGAGTGGAAGCAAAACTCTGCATACTGTCAAAGCAGAGTGATTTTTCTTCTGTGCTGATTTAAAAAATGAACTTTGTAAAAGGTCTGAAGACTGGACATGAGCAATCTCCTGCTGGGGCTGCTGCACTATGGCTGCGTGAGGCTGTGCTTGACTTCAGGCTGTGCTTGCTCAGAGTTAAAACGGTGTCCCACCTGCAGGTCACTCGGAACATTCGGGAGACAAATCACTCAGTAGAGAAGGCAAACGCGGTGAGATGGGTAGACTTGGGGGAATCTGGATGAAAGGTACATGGGAACTCTTTGCATTGTTTTGAAACACTTCTATTAAACTCAAAATCATTTCAAACTTAAGATCTTAAACAATCTTTATAGAATTTACCCTTTGAAACTTTTGACACTTCTAGAAATATACCCCACAGATAATCTTACATGTGTGAAATGACATAGCTACAAAGATGTCCACAGCGCACTGTGATAGCAGAAGACCGCAAATAAGTAGGTGGTTTCTGTGTTTAATAAGTAGGCTAGTTAAATAAGCTGCGATATAGCTATATAATGAAACGCCATTCAGGAATCTTGAAAAATACCAGGTGGACAAAAGCAGCTGAGAATCAAGAGACACACATGCACACATCCTGCTGAAAGCCACTACCCCGACAGCCCTCCCCTCACTGCAGGTACAGCACGTCTTCACTAAGCGCTAACTATGCGCCAGGCACTTTTCTATACACACTATGTGGATTCTCTTTCAATTCTCTCCCATCTGCTCCCTCACTGGCCTCATTTGCTGATGGGAAAGCTAGCACCCTAAAGACTAATGGACTGGCCCAGGACATGAGGGCCAGTGGAGCCAACGTTCACAAAGGGCCCACGTGGTCCCAGGGCCCAAGCGTGGTTTCTCAAATAGGTCTGACCCCCCAGCTCCCAGCTCCTCCTCCCATCCCAAGAAAAGCACTCCCATGTGCCGAGGACCATGCCAGGCCCCCGTTATCCCCGGCCCTTGCACTGACTATAGTCTCAAGGCAGGCAGGCCTGGCAGTATGCCCAAACAAGGGTGGCACAGCCCTGCAGGCACTGAGATAGATGCTCGCGCTGAAGACCGACAGCGTGCAGACACTGCAGGCCAGCTCGTGGAGGGCAAGAGGCCAGAGAGCTCCTGCATCGGTGAGGTGGCCCTCGGCTGTACTCTGAAGGCAGGGATGTGACGGCCAGGAAGGACCTGGCCTGGGTACATTCATCAGATAAAAACAGCAAGCGCCAGGAATGACACCAGTCCAGAAACCTAAACATCATCAAGATGGCCAGGATGGGGACATAAGGTGGGAATCCTGAGACAAAGCCCTTGAATGCAGGCAAGACTGGAGTAAGGAAGCCTCACATCAGGAAAGGAAGGCCTCTGTGAGCTCTCTCTTCAGTCAGTCCCACCCAAGAGCAGGCCAGAGGGACAGGGAATCCCAGGTGGCCTCTCCTCAGGTTCCTCTGGAGTGCTCCAGATATTCTCACCAGCCTCAGTTGTGCCCTATGGAAGGAAACTGGAGGTCATGTGTTTCCTCATCACAGGTTCATCTGCCTAGAAGAAGCAGTTTTGTCCCTCCCACCTGCTCAGACACATGCTCCAAGATGAGGGAGGACCTCAGGAGCTCAGTCCTCTCATCGGCCAGACCAGGCCACCACGTATGAACCACAGGCACCCCATGGCCACAGGTGCTCAGCTCTCTGTGTCACACACAGTCGGTGTGTGCCCGTACTCACAAAGATAATGACCACAAGAAGCAAATGCTCCAGGGAGCAACCCCACATTCCTTCACGTGTTTGCAGGGAGAAGCAGCAAAGCCACAGCACATTAGGAGCACAGGATGCAGAACAGGCTGGGTGCTGTCGTGCCAGGAGCAGCGGGTGTGCAGATTCAAGGGCATGGAAGCATTAACCCCTCAAAGTCGGCAGGACTCCGGGCAAGAACGGACAGCCAAGGGCAACTGTTCACAAGCACATCACCTGCATGTCCCCTGGCACCTTTAGAGTGAACCTCTTACCTCACAGATGCACAGACAGTGCTGGCTAAGCAGAACCCCTCACAACAAACCCCCTCAACCATGGTCCAGGGGCATCCTGCAGCATCAGCAAGGACACTGCCCTTTTGTGCAAGCCACTCTACACATAACTCAGAATTTCTGTGAAGTGTTTCAGCAACTTCAGGCTAAAGTTTCGAAAAGTCATTTTAAAAGTGTTCTTTCAGGAAGCAAAGCTTTGAGGAGTGCATCTCCCTGTGCCTGTTTTATAATCAGGAATTCTTTAAAGACTATTTTGAGCTTATTGCAATGATTTAGTGGGAATCTCCTATAAAATGTGCATAACTTCCCCCAAATACAGGTAGGTAACAAAAGAAGAAGTTGCTTGCATGATGACTCAAACTGTTGTACATAAAAATGCCATTAAGGGTAGGGTGTGGCTAATAGAGTCCTTATCTACCAAGTCCAAGGCCTTGGGTTTAATACCTAGCACCTAGCACCACCACCAAAAAAAAAAAAAACGGCTGTTAAAATACACAGCACAGCCATCCTGCTACCTTACTTACTTTATTTGAAACTTTAAAGTCATATCCTTTGTAAAGACGTAGCAGTTGAAAATGGTGTTCATATTCTTCACGAAAAGTTAAAAGTTTAAATAGAATACAACTATCAAAACTAACATTTTATAAATAGCAATTGGTTTTTTTGTTTGTTTGTTTTTTGGTACTGGGGATTGAATCCAGGGGAACTCTACCACTGAGCTACATCCTCAGTCCTTTTTATTTTTTTTTTTCATTTTGAGGTAGGGCCTCACCAAGTTGCCCAGGCTGGGCTCAAACTTATGATCCTCCTGCCGCAGGCTCCTAAGTACTTGGAATCATAGGCATGCACCACCACACCTAGTTACAATCAGATTTCTTTAAATTGTTTCAATGCCAGCGTGTATTCTACAACAGAATAATTTTAATACATTCAATTAAAAGTGGGTACTGATGGTATACAATTTTTACAAAAATGTACATAAATTTTACATAGCAAAATTGAGAAAAAAAAAAAAAAGCTGAGCAAATCCAATAATTCCTTACAAAGAAAAAAATAAAGGACAAAATGAAGGCAAAAAGATCAGAGCCGGATGGAGCACGCTTGTCTTACATTCATGAATCGACCTCAGTTCACATTACAGATGAAAACAACAGACTGCAGCTTCAGAGGGAGAGAGGCTCTGAGGATACTCACAGTCTGAAGAGAAACCTGACCTCCTCCTGGCAAGCAAAGACTGAGCACGTCCTGGAGCTGAAGGGCGAGTGAGAAGCCCGTCAGAGAGCAGGCACAAGCTCACGGCACAGAGGGCACCCCGCCGCACAGAGGCAGGCAGCGCTCCGCCACAATGACTGCCTCTGCAGAGAGGCCAAGCGAGCACAGGACAGTCCCCACCAGTGTCCACACGGGAAACCCAAATAACCTGCAGACAAGCTGCTACAATTCTCATAAGTCAAGGGGTTTCTGAATTCACAACCAATACATGAAAGTCCTTTCCAGACAGACAGGAAGCGCACTGGAGATGGTTCACGGCCTGAAGGGGCAAGGCAAAGACAATGTCACAGAGGCCTGCAAGAGCTCCAAGAGCTCCAAGAGCCCACGGCAGCGACAGGAGGAGAAACACACTCCTGGATAGAGACAGGTCGATCTTGAAGAGGACGAGAGACAAGCTCTATCAAACAGGTTTAAAGAGAATGCGGGCTAGTATGCTTAAATTAACAGGCAAATGGAACAGAACTGAGCCCAGAACAAGACTAAGCCTTAGCAGGAAAGGGTTGCTTCAGGGATAGTAAGTATACAGTTGGCTTTTAAACCAAGAGCAGACAAAAATGTTCAGGGGAAAAATTATACCTGCACTAAACACATACAGACATTTTTCTTGTCATTATTCCCTAAACAATACAGTATACAACTATTTACACAGCATGCACCTTGTGTTAAGTATTATAAATAACCTAAAGATGGTCTCAAGTACACAGGAAGATCACCTATGCAATGTGCACAGGTAAAATGCAAACACGAGGCTATCCTACATAAGGGATTTGGGCACCCTTGGGTCTTGGTACTGTGGGGCTCCTGGAACCAGACCCTACAGATTGCCAAAGACGACCATACTTTTAAAAGCAGGTGACCCTAAAAGTGGCAGCATCCAGGAGCCATGTGCTGCAAGGTCAACAGCCTATGACAGCACCCTACAATGGCCAGGGCTCATGGCAGTGATTCCAGGACATCCAGGAACACTGAGCAAGACCACACTGATCTGAACAGACCAGCATGCCCACGTCTGGAGGACAGTTTCCACACAGAACAGCTGTGACACACCATTCTCACCCATGAAAGACTAGATCACCAGCTTCCCTCTCACCATGATTTCTAGATGGTCAATACTGCTCTGCAGTGAACCCCAAATACCACTGAAAATCCACCACAAGCTACCTATTGTAAGTCACCTGACAGTTACAATGAAATCTGTTAAATTTTCAAATAATACAGACCTCTTAATATAACAAGGAAATTCTACCAGAAAATTTGTTCTGACAAAACAATAAATCTAAGAACAATAATTTTTACATGGTAGAGTTCATTCCACCTGGGAATGTAATCAAGGTTAATGACAAGCTATTAAGAAAATGCTATGACTTAAGAGACGAGAACAGTTTTGCACATGGTCTTCCTGGGCAATCACATGGCATTCTGTCTTGGCAAGGCATTTTCAGACACCACTTCTATATTGAAGGTGTGCTGACGACTGGGAAGCTTTAAACAAGAGAACACCTTCAGGTAGAACCCGGAACCATCAATTATCTCACCTCAGTTATCAGATTTAAAACCAGAAGGCCTGGCCTTTTTTTGAACATGTTAAGGATCATATCTAGTCTAAAATTACTGGAAGAGCTCCCACTTTCTCAGAACTCTGTGTAATTAATCTAAGCATTTTGGAAGTGAGTTTAGGCAAGTGCAGGAGAAAAAGCCGCCTCCAACACCTGTGGGCAGGAAGGCCAGCTTGGTGAAGCTCATCTTGGCACCTGTGGGGCCACTGCTATTTGGCTTTTGTAGGAAGGAAAATCCAGCCTTTGAGGAAGATCACTGCCCACTCAGTGGCCTACAGCCAGGTAAGAGAATCTTTTGGGGGATACCTGGGACTTACCCCAGGGGCACTTTACCACTGAGCCACATCCCCACATTCCCAGCCCTTTTTTTTATTTTTTGAGACATGGTCTTCCTAAGTTGCCAGGCTCTCCTCAAACTTGCAATTCTCCTATCTCAGCCTCCCCAGTCGCTGGGATTACAGGCATGCACCACTGTGCCCGCAGAACATCTTTAATTTGGCACAATAAACTAGACAAGAGCCAGCAGTACCTTGTGAGAGGTACCAACAAGGCTGTGCTTGCATCAGTCTCCCTGGCACAGAAAGCTGTGACCTGTAGGGCTACACTACGGCTGATCAGTGTGTGAAAACAGTTCCTTTTCTCCATCCTTCCCTTGAGGACCAAGAAACCCTTTTTCACTTGAGAGCAGAAGGCCAGATCAAGGGGCATGTGGGGCAAGAAGGACTTCCTAGTCATGTCCTCAATGAGAAAATGTGCTCTGGGAAAGAAGTGTCACCCAGCTGCCCCACACACTGTGGGAAGAAAGCATGCACTGCCCAGAGCATCGGAGGAGGTGTGCACAGCTCAGGTCTCTCCTCGCACTGAGCACCAGGGAGTTCGGAGACATCAGACTATGCTAGGCCAGAGAGGGCTGGTCACCTGCATCAGTACAGCGACCCCCAGGGTGAAGGCAAGCATTGCCACCACCAGTGTTTAGCGAGGCAAGATGGGCAGGTGTCTGGAGCGCTTCCAGAACGGGGTGTAGAGGGACAGCACTGAGGCTGCCTGGAGAGACCTCCAGAGTACAGGAGGAAGGTGAAGAGGAGGACATTCTAGTGTGGAGTCCAACTTCGCAATCTAGGTAGATAACACCCAAAACACCAGTGGAGGGGAGCCTGCAGCACAGGCTGGGACAGGCGAGGACCAAAGCCAAGAAGGGGAGGTCGGCATGGAGCGGGACAGGAGGGCTGGGGTGGTCGGGGCAGCGCCAGAGGGATGAGGAGGACGCACCATAGGGAAGCCAGAGCCCAGGGAAGCACTGGGGCTCAAGCTCAGGAGCTCAGACCAGCACAGGACAGGCAGCCCCGAGCTCGGGCTCAGAAACCCACACAGGAAGACCACTCGGACAAGCGGCCGTCTGAGGCTTCCATCCTCCTGCACCTCAACACTGACTGACTGCAGCTGCGGTCCCCGCGCATCTCCAACATGCCACCTCCAGAGAGGAGGGCACGCGCCCTCCTAACGCAAGCACATGCTCTCCGGAGCTCCTGAAAGGCAAGCAAGGGAATTACCAGGCAGAAACGGAGACTTCTTCTTTACAGCTTTTTTCTCTTTTTTATCCGACTTCTCCGGGCTTTCCGGCCCTTTCTCTGGCCCGGCGTCTGTGGAGTCTGCCTGCCCGGGGGAGGCACTGGCGGCGGCGTCAGGGCTCCCGGCTGGCCCTGCGGGTGTCTTGGTGTGGCTGCAGTCGCTGGGCGGAGCTGCAACTGGAAGTGAAGACAGCCCACTGTTTTCTAAGGCTTGCTGGGACAGAACAGAACTAGAAGGTTAGACGCGGCGGCAGCCACACCTGCCGCCCATCAACCCCACGATGCCACAGAGCTTCACCCAGAATCTAACTGCACTCCAAGAAATGCGTTCTACAACTCCCAACAGTCCGTTATCAGAGAGGCCTCCACTGTCCCTGTTGATACCTGACACCTCACCCCACCCAGATCACAGCAGGACAGTCACATCTCTTAACTAAAGAGAACTAACGTTACCCACCACTAGGCCCTCAGAAGCCTTACCGCAGACTACCCAGGTAGTCTCTGGACAGACCTGGGGCTCTACCTCAGGGCATGAGTTGCACTGTTTGCATCAGGATTCGTGGTGGCACCCTAAGGTTCCCTAACCCTTGGCCCACTTCTCCCCACAAGGTGCAGGAGAGAAGCTGGCTTAGCAGGAGAGGAGGAGGAGGACCACCTTCACTCCTACAGGGCAAACAACGAGGTTCTCAATGTTTTCAATGTATTAAGGAATGGATCATTTAGAATCCTGCACTGTCCACAGGCCCCAAACAGGCGCGCATTTCTCTGTCTCCTCCTCCAGTGCACACATTCGGCCAGCCTGCCTGTCCACCTTGCATAATGACCCCTGGTCTCTAACAGTCCCCAGGTGGAAACCTCAGGCAGGCAAACGTGCTTCACCTGTAGAATGTCCTGGTTGATGCCCACTGTGATGCTCAGCTGCTGGCCGGGCTGCGGGGACTGGTGGGACTCCACAGGCCCTGGCTCTGAGAGTTCCAGGAGCTGCTGGATGACATCCGTCACTGCCTGAGAATTCTGCTGGCTTGAGGCTGCCGAGACCTGGGTTTCCGCCTGCTGCAGAGGTAAAGTCTGAAGCAGCGTGGCCTGGAACATAGCAACATTTGCATGAGGAACACAACTTCATCTTCAATTTCAACAGAAGAAACAAGTAACACACTGTCCTCAAGAGCACTAAAATCTAACATTAGAAAGGGAGAAATTCTGTCTAGGAGAGCTAATCAACTCAAATTATCATGCAAAGATAAACAATATTCAATAATTATCAACCACACGGTAGGAGTTGTAATTTCATGAATTAATGGCATTTTATCTGACTCTAATGGGTTCAGATGGCAATCCATAAATCAACATCGTCTACTACTATTCTGAAGTTTAAAAAGATTGACTTTCACTGATTAACCAAAAAAGCAGCACCTTATCTCCAGAGAAAAACTCCACAGACCCTTTCTGATACTAAATATTCAGTGTTCAATGTTAAAGGTTGTATTTAAAATGACAGATTTTAGTTTAAAAAAAAAAAAACCCTGGTCACCAAGGCCCTAGACTCACCGTAATGACATGTGCAGTCTCCACAGAGCTCGTGGGATTCGGGGGCCCCCCCATGTGCATCTTGCTGATGTGCGTATTCAAGCTGCCAAGGCTCTTAAATACACAGCTACATGCCGTGCAGTTGTAGGTAGGACCACTCTTGACCTTACCGAATAGGAGGAAAAGTTGTTTGTACAATTAATTATCAAGCATATTTAAATTATAACAAGTCATAATTTAACATTCCATTCAAAATGAGAAAAAGCAAGCCTTCAACATTACTTTTTTTTTTCAAAGTAGATAGCTATAGAATCAATGACCCAACTCTTTAATCGATATTGAGATTAACTAAAATTGTAGTCTTTTCTGTACATGAGAAATGGCTCAAGTTAAGAAATATACTTTTCAAGTGGTAGAGCACTCGCCTAGCACGTGCAAGGCACTGGGTTTGATCCTCAGCACCACATAAAAACGAAATAAAATTGCCAGGCACAGTGGTACACACCTGTAATCCCAGCACTTAGGGAGGCTGAGACGGGAGAATCGCGAGTTCAAAGCCAGCCTCAGCAAAGGCGAGGCGCTAAGCAACTCAGTGAGACTCTGTCTCTACATAAAACACAAAATAGGGCTGGGGAAGTGGCTCAGTGGTCGAGTGTCCCTGAGTTCAATCCCTGGTACCAATAAGTAAGTAAGTAAGTAAATAAATAAATAAATAAATAAAAGGTATTGTGTCCAACTACAACTAAAAAATTTTTTTAAAAACATACTTTTCATTTATTGTAATTTAATAAAAAACAAAGCGTCTAACATGTTTTCAGTTTCTTTTTTTTTGGTACTGGGGATTGAACTCAGGGGTACTCGACCACTGAGCCACATCCCCAGCCCTATTTTGTGTTTTTTTTTATGTAGAGACAGGGTCTCACTGAGTTGCTTAGCGCCTCACCATTGCTGAGGCTGGCTTTGAACTTGCGATTCTCCTGTCTCAGCCTCCCAAAGTGCTGGGATTACAGGCTTGAGCCACCGCGCCCGGCTTGTTTTCAGTTTCTTAAACAGCTGAACATTATGTTCAGTAATGAAGGTTAGAAAGATAAAAAGATGACTGTCAGGCATGGTGACACATGCCCCTGCCCCAGCAGCTCAGGAGGCTGAGACAGGAGGATCGCGAGTTCAAAGCCAGCCTGAGCAATCAGCAAGGCCCTAAGCAACTCAGTGAGACCCTGTGTCTAAATAAAATACACAATAGGGCTGGGGATGTGGCTCAGTGGTCGAGTGCCTGAGTTCAATCCCCAGTAACAAAAAAAAGAGGTGCTTAAGGTTCAACTCCAAGGAAAAATTTAAAAGATACATATTTACTTTTTAAAATACAACACTTTTCATTGTACAAGATAGTTTCATGGACTAAATTCATCCATAACAAAAGTATTTGTGTTGCTTAAATATTTCTTTGTATTCTACCACTAGACCATAAGAGGACACTAGATCATGACAAATAGTAGAAGCAAAGGTTATCCTGGTAACAAAAATAATGCCAGAGAATCTATAAATCAGTGGGACCCACAGACAATGAGAATGGGGTCACAGTGGCTGGAGCATGCAGAAAGGCAGAGTGAGCAGCAGGCTGGGCCGGGAGAGCGTCTGCGGCCACAGGGCCGCGCCTGAGTTAAGTGACGTCAGTAATAAGAACACTTTCTTCCTCTCAATTTTATATCCTGTCTTCCAAATGCTCACACTTCGAGTATGTGTGTTCCGAGTTTGCTAAAACCGTGAAAGACATTACCTCACTGACCTTGACTAACAAAGGCATCATGGTCATTTCAGATGCTCATCTAGGTTCCACACACACGTTCACTTACTAAGTCCAAGAGGTTCCCAGACACGTTTCTTCTAAGACAGGTCGCTCAGTACGAACTCACTCTGCATTTTTGAAAAATGGCTCACCCTTAAGGCGAGGTGCCTCCCACAAGCTGTGACGCCCAGACGCAGTGCTTACCTCTGAGTGAACTCTCTGCACGTGGGACTGGAGATTCCCTTTCTGAGAAAAGGCAGCAGGGCAAAAGGCACAGGCATGGGGCTTCTCGCCCGTATGCTTGATCATGTGGGTCTGCAGCGCCCCCTTCTGATTGAAAGCTTTTCCACACTCGCTGCATTTAAACGGCCTTTCACCTGGAGGGGGAGGAAAAGACCACTGTGTGAGCTTCCTAGGACTGCAAGACATGCAAGCTACCCAAAATCAACCCACCCCTCCAGCCAGAATCACTCCCAGAATTCTACACTCAAATGCACAACTGTCTGCTCGATATACCAAAACACAACATGTCCCAAACTGAACCTGTGACCACCTCCCACAAGCTCCAGGGTGGCCCTCCCACCAAGGCTCTCCTCCCAGGGACCTGGCATCCTGTCTGTGAGTCCTCTTCTGCCTACACTCCACATGCCAGCCACTTGTGCTGGCTCTGCCCACTGCACAGCCCCGTGGCCCGCAGGGGCTGCCCTCAGCTCAGCACACAGAGCAGCCCTTTCTAGAACCGAGCCAGGACTAACGGGCTGGGGCCCAGTGCCTCCCAGCCTCACTCCCGCTCCCTCCGGGCTCTGGCTGATACCCCAGCGTAACAGGCAGCCCCAGGCTGGACCCGAGACCTGGCCGCGCGCCCACCCCAGGACCCACAGGCTTACTCCCTCGTGTTCCCTGGCCCTGGTGCAAAACCCCCTCTTGGTGATGGCTTTCCAGCCTCCCAGGTCCCTGTCCTGAGAACCCCTCCACTACAGCACGTGGCTCTTCACAGTATCCTTATCCATCTCCCCTTGCTCCAGGAAGGCCAGGCTTTGTCCGTTTTGCACAGGACTCCACCTTCAGTTCCTAGAACAGTACCTGACACAGATTAACACTCAGTAAACATTCTCTGAAGAATGGATGAAAAGGAAAACTGGGTTAGGTTAAAACCCAGTTGTAAGCTCGTTTAATTTCAGGTCTCACTAAGGACTCATTGCCTAGTAAGTGTAGAATAGCTGACTCAAACAACACCAGAGAGCTGTGTTCAGTGTGATACACCTGTGATCCTAGATGCTCAGGAGGCTGAGGCAGGAGGACTACAATTCAAAGCCAGCCTCAGAAATTATTGAGGCCCTAAGCAACTTAACAAGACCCTGTCTCTAAATAAAAAATAAAACAGGGCTGGGAATGTAGCTCAGTGGTTAAGCACCCCTGGGTTCAATTCATGGTACCAAAAAGGAGGAGGAGGAGAAAAGAAATAACACCAGAGGGCTCTGTTACTCTGAGCAAGTCTCAAGGTTAATTAAGTAACTGAGACAGAACAACCTTAGAGATGAGGCAGAGACGGGGGCAGCCCTGCCCCCACCCTGCAGACATGCCAAGGAGGAGGGGCAGCAGGTAGGAAGCTCCTAGGAGCCGGGTCTTGGCCACAGGTGAACTTGGTGGAGGCATCCTTCCTGTTCCAGATCCAACGGTTGAGACACACCCACTTTCACCGGATGGGACCTGGATGGGCCACACAGGCCCAAGGAGCAATCTATCAGGAAGCCATGGCGTCACATCATAGGTACCATGAGGCACATCACTACAGAGACCAAGCCCAGACCATCTTACCCTTTCCTGGGACCACAGTGCAGCAGTCACCGCCACCTCCCTCCAGGGCCAGCCTAGGGGAGCTGACCTGAGCCTGCCAGGGGGTGGACACGCTGCCTCCCCAGGCAGCGCAGAGGACAGGAGAGCACGTGTCGGGGAGGTGTGTGCCAGGCATGTGCATGGAGCTCTGGTGTGAGGACACTTACGACGCGTGTCCATGAAGGAACAGAAGGAAGTCTGAAAGGGCAGATACTGTTTGGAGGTAGATGACATCTAAGAAGGTGGCATGAGGATTCTACCTGGCTCCAGTCTGTGTAAAGCCGCTGCTCTGAAATATCTGCTTGGTCCTGACACGTGGACAAGCTCTGATGTGTGAGCGGTTCCACGACACAACAGGCGCTCGCGGAAACCCTGGGGAGGGAAAGCAGCCCCGCACAACAGCGCCCCGCAGCTGCGACCACCATGCTCTGCCACTGTGAGTGGAGCCCAAATCAGGACAGCAGAGGGCTACTCTGATCTCACACGGAGAGTACGCACAGGCTTGTCCTTGTCCTGCCCTGGAGAAGACTGTGTATCCACCACAACATTACCAAGTGACTGTGTCTTACACAGCAGCAGAGCACTGGCTGTGAGCGCTGTACTCGGGTCTGAATGCTCGAGCAAAGCCAGCAAAAGAGCAGGACGCGGAGAAACACTTTCATTCCTCTGACGTTTTATGGCCTGGTTGGCAAAGGGCTAGTTATCACAGTGAGAAGACCCAGCACTCCGTACGCTCTTAGTTAATTCACACTTAACAGCATACCTTAGACACCTTTCCTATTTTGTTTTTTCCTGCAGTACCGAGGATTGGACCCAGGGCCTCGTGCATGCTGAGCACTCCCCCACTGAGCTATGCCTCACCCCCTTTTTGTTAATTTATATCTCACTGGTCCAATGTCACACCTGACACATAACACTCCACAAATACTTGTGAATTATGTAAGTTAATAAATAAATATCACACCAAAGATAACACTAATAACACCAACTCCCAACTGATGGCAGCCACAATGTGCCAAGTACCTTCCATGAGCATTTCGTGTATTTTTTCCATTTATAAATTAGGAAAATTACATGACAGATACTATGTCCACATTTTTCACATAAGAAAATGAAGTCAGAGAAAGATTAGGTAATTTCATCAAATTACACGGCAAGCTATGCATAAGCCAGGGTTAGATTCCAAGCTGAGCCATCCCTGGGGGGCATCTTCTTTCCTCCAAGCCACACAATACATCATCCAGAAATAAACGCTCCATACCTGTGTGTATCCTTACATGCCGCGTGAGCTGACTTGGCTTTTGAAATGTCTTCCCACAGTGTGGACACGAGTATGTGAATCCACTCCTGTCAATGTTCCGATTATAAGACCTGGTGCCAGACACCCTAGCGTGACAGAGGAAGACGCTCATTAGATTATCTCCCTTGCGTTACAGGTTCACCGTGAAAACGCCACCAGAGAAGCCCGAAGGCGGGTCCTCTGAACAGGCTCTAGAGGTCAGTCAACTCAGATCTGTCTGTGCCACACACACACACACGCACACACATGCTAGTTTTGTGTGTTCAGTACCATGAGCTTCTTTTTTTCTATTTCTGATGAAAAGAGAAACTTGGTTTTTCTAGGTCAAGACACTGCAATGAGCAGGCAGGGGCTGTGCCGGCCATGGCGGGTGCAATTCCCACGTGGACACTCCTGCAGGGTGCTTGTGTTCGCTGGTGTGTGCAGCCTGATGACTCCACACCTGGGCCTCCCACGACCTGGCCATCCCCTCTGGGCTCCACCCCTGGACGCTGGCTCTGTTGGCCTCGCCTCAAGGCTGGCTGGCCAGCAGCTCTGACCCGACCCATCCAACAGAGAAGTCTATGTTTCCAACCTCCCCCTTTCCACATCAGGACCCAGCAGCTCCCAGGTGTGCAGATTTGAAACTCAGAAGTCACAGTGGACCCTTCAAGACCCTCTCCAAAAGTTGCTAGCTTTACTCTGAAACACTCCTCTCAACTTCCAGCCACTCCCCCATCATGGACAGCACTGTCCTTCCACAGTGGCCTGGTCAGCCTGTGCCTACGGGTGAAGCCCTCCAAGGGCTACCCTCAGGAACAAGAACCATGGCTCCGGGGACAGTGGCCTCCCTCACACCGAGCCCTTCTGCCCTCTGCGCAGGCACGCGTCACCCTGGCCTCCTTCCCGCTCTCGACACAGGAAGCTCAGGCTGGGGCTCTGGCACCAGCTCTCCCCGCAGTCTGGCGGCCCTCATCTCATCCTGCCCGTTCCTTCCAATGCCCTTCTTAGGAGACCTGGGTCAAAGAGCTGCCTCACCCTGATCGGCCGCACCTGAAGTGCTCACCTCGACTGACCTTTCCCGGGCTCCTACTAAATGAACTCTCCCCAAGGACGCAGCCTGAGCTGTCCAGTTCACCCCTCAATCTGTGAAGACCTAGAAGCCAGGGCTGCCTAGGTGCATAATCACCACCTGGACCCCAGTCACCTCCAGAACCTTTGAAGAAACATAAACACCGCCAATGCTAAGCCTCATCTGAGTAACACTCTAATAGCTGCGAATGCATCAAAAAGCTGCAGAGCAGCCCACAAACGCACAGCAAGAGCCTGTTCTCCAGCTATAATACCAACGCCAGCCAAGCACGTCCACCGCATGGCTGGCACCTCCCACTGACCTTCTCAATGACCCGCCCTGCCATGGACATAAACCAGGTGTGCTGGGACAGCATGCTGACGCCATACCGATCCAGCCATGTGGTCCCTCTGGGGGCACAGCAAGTACTTCTCATCAAGCACAGCAAAGAAGGCCAGGTGCAGAATCCTAACAAGCTCCAAGGACAGTACACACCTGACTTTATAGTGAGTCTTCACATGGTCCTTTAGCTCCGCTGAGGTCTCGAACTCCTCCTTGCAGGACTTACAGGTGTGGCTACGGGTGTTGGCCAGTTCCCGCCGGTGCTCCTCCAGATGGATGGCCAGCTGGCTCTGCAGCGTGAACTCATCTCCACACTCCGAGCAGATGAGGTTCTAAAGAGGAAATGCAGCTGTGAGGAGGGCAGACACTTTCACATCACTCACTGCTCCCTACAATACCTGCACCTGGACAGCCCACACACAAGTCCTCCCTCTTAAACAAACATCATTCTCAAATCTCAAAAAATAATCAGTGCCCAGATTTGAATGGATAAAATCATTTCTTTATTGAAAGAGAAAGGCTGGGAGGATGAGAGAACAACACAATTTTTAAGCCAAATGAACTCTACATCCACATGGCTTCAACATCTGGCATCTGATCCATCTGTTCCCAAAACTTTGAAGGAACAGAAAGACTTCAGCCCTGCAATGAGCAAAGAGAGAACACAAGAAACGACTGACTTGAGCAGACCACCTTAAAACAAAGCGACAGCTCAGAAGTTTCAAATGTAGACAGTACATCCTCCAATGTGGCCTAGGGGCATAGTCGGTCTCAAACTGCCCTGCATGTGTCCTGGGCACTAGAAACAGGTAGGCTGAAACACAAGACAGCACAAGCCCACCACAAAACAAAAGGACTGCTGAGCAGCTCAGCAGTCCTTAAGATCTGAACTAACCACCAGGCACAGAGGTGCGCACTGTAATCCAGCTACTCAGAGGCTGAGGCAGGTTCAAGGCCAGTCTGGGCAACTTAGCAAGACTCTGCACAAAACATTTTTTAAAAGGGCTGGGCATGTAGTTGAGAGGTAAAATGTTCCTAGGTTCAACCCCTCATACCCAAAAGGAAAACACTGCATCAACTGTACTCGGGTAGACTTTAGCAAATGCACTTCACCTGCTGCACCTGGGGGCTGCTGCTGCTCCTGCTGCCCCACTCCAACTGACTGGCACTGGGGATAGGCTGCAGTGGCCTGGGTGTACCCTCCTGGCTCTACAACAGGGGCCAAGACAAAACCCACCCTGCTCAGTGCATCACAGAAGATGCACTGCAGCACTGCCAGCGCTCAGCAGCTCCCCGAGTGGCCCTCGACCTGACACAGGTTCCAGCCATGCACCCACTTGCATTTCCATGATGTAATTATTCACTTAAATGATTTATGCTAGTATTCTCAGTCCCTCTGAACAAACTGTCCAAACACGAGAAGAGTTTAATCTGTCAATGAGCATAAGCAATTACTTCCAAAATAAAAAAAAAATTGCAGCCAGGTACAGTGGCGCAAGCCTGTAATCCCAGCACTTTGGGAGGCTGAGACAGGAGAATCATGAGTTCAAAGCCAGCCTCAGCAACGGTGAGGTGCTAAGCAACTCAGTGAGACCCTGTCTCTACATAAAACACAAAATAGGGCTGGGGATGGGCTCAGAGGTCGAGTGCCCCTGAGTTCAATCTCTAGTGCCAAAAAAAAAAAAATTACATTCAATTTTGTCAAATGACTGTGCAGACTAGTCTTAGATGCCCACAAACATCGTTGAAATGGCCATTAGCTGGTCCTGCCTAGACTCATGCTTTAGGAAATGAGAAGGATGAACGAAATGCTTGGAGCAATCCAACGATTTGAACTCAAAAGACTTTAAATTAGCATTATTGTATAATAATTGAAGAAAATAATTAACTACTGGGTTGTTAGAGATGTGCTGATAATAAAGAAAATTTATTCTAGGACCCTGCCAAAAGGAGAACAACTACGCATCTTCCTTCACTGCACCTCTCCAGAAAAGGCCTGCCCTCTCCACTCCTGCACGCTGGGCAGAGGAAATGCTGGTCTTTCATTAACAAAGACACTCCCACAGCTTCATCTCAAAGTGCAAGACTGAAGTGGACCCTCACGTCTGTCCTCCAGGCCTCCTCACACTCTGCTCACGTCCATCCTCTTCACTAGCTGCTGTACCAGGACCAGGTGCACATGTCTCAGGGGCTATCTCCATGGATACTGTCAGATATTCATCAGAAGCATCCGATGTCTCCATGAGAGCAGAGAGGAGACCGCCAGGATGGAGGGGTAGGGGGCCCGGGAGGGAGGTGGAGCGCAGGGGGTGCTGGGGAGAACATCGGGCCCCGTTACGTTTCTCTGTATGTGCAAACACAGCACAAGTCCATTCTGAAATGCGAAAACGCTGCCTTATGCACAATTTGCTGGGTGGAGAGAGAAGGACTGAGCACCTCTGGGCCAGAGCCAAGACAGGCCATCACTGCCTCTGCTCTCCACCTGGTATTCCAAAGGAGCCCAGACCTACCCCCAGGTCTCCACACTGGGGCCACCCCTGAGGAAGTCCCAGGCAGAAGAACCAAGATTCACACACAGCATAGGACTCCAGCCCCCACTTTGAGGTATTCTCCACACTAGAGATAACACCAGTCTCCTGGGAACAGACCGTCGAGGTAACAGCAGTGATGCAGAGGGGCCAGCAGGTCACCAGGGCAAATGCACAGCATCCAAATCAACCTCCGGCATGCCCAAGATGGGCACCTCCAAGGACTCAGAGCATGCAATCTGCACAGGCCACACTCCTGCTGCCTAGGCCCCTGGCCGGGCAGCCACCATCACCTACTTGAGCCCCAGGGCCTCCCCTTTCTAGGTTTCCCTCTAGGCCCCTGGGCCACGCTGCTCTTTCCGGCCAGCTTTGCCAGCAGCCATTCTCCCTCTCCTGAAGTATCACCTCTGGACTTCAGATGGAGCCTGCAGCCAGAGACCCTAGACCAGCCCACAGAAAGCTGCCCCCACAGCCAGGCGCGTGGTACACGCCTGTAATCCCAGCACTTACGAGGCTGAGACAGGAGAATCGTGAGTTCAAAGCCAGCCTCAGCAACGGCGAGGCCCTAAGCAACTCGGTGAGACCTACATAAAGACAGTGAGACCTGTCTCTACATAAAACACAAAATAGGGCTGGGGATGTGGCTCAGTGGTCGAGTACCCCTGAGTTCAATCCTCAGTACCAAAAAAAAACAAAAAAAGAAAGCTGCCCGTGGCAGTCTGGCCTCCCCACATCACTGTTCCCTGAAGCACAGCCCCGACAGCAAAGGCGTGCACACAGCCCAGAGCAGGTGCAGACGTGTGCGGGAGCCTAGGGGTCCCCACTCCCTGCGGCCCCCTACAGGGAGTGATACAACTCGGTCATTACCTGAACCTCAACGATGCCGTGCCTTTCCAGGGAGTACTCCTGAGGGCTAGAAGCTGCGCTGCCTCTTTTGGCTGACTTCTCTGGTTTGAGATGGACTTTGATAGAGTGCAGACCACTCTGGATCTCAGACTACCAACCTCAACAGAGCACTACGGCAACACTAAGCCTACAGTGTCCAAAGAGCGAGAACTCAGAAGTGCAGCACTGAAGCTGGAGGTGAACTATGTTCCTGAGAACACGTGTACTAGATACGCTATTTTTAAACCAACTTTCTGAGGAAGACACACTAAACATGCTACATGCCACATTTTGTGAGTAGCTTTCACTGCTGCACTGGATCCTTCCGTGGCCTGTGCTGACCTGGGAAGCACTCAGAGTGCCACTGCCAAAGCTTCCATCCGTGGCCCCTAAGGCCCTAACAGCAAAAGGGACCCCAGCAAATGGAATGGACAGGAAGGACTGCAAGCCCCACTTTGGAAGAAATCACAGCAAATTTTAAAAAGCAGGAAAGTTCTGCTCTGTGACCTGTGCAGCCACGTTGGGTGAGGAGAAATACAGCTGCCCACCGAAGCTCCACCTTGTGGCCTGCACGTGGCTGGGGATGCACTTGGTGGTAAAGCACTTGCCCAGTACATACGAGGGCCTGGGTTCCATCTCCAGCATCACACACACAAAAACAATTTTTATAGCTGTACCCTAAGGTAATGACAGAATCAGAAAATAAAACACTTTACCAATGACCTGAAGATTAACTGAAGCAATTTAAAAATAATTATTAGCACTGGAAATCTATATAAAAGTCTTTCAAAACTAGTTCATATGTAGCCAGACACGGTGGTATATGCCTGTAATCCCAGCAACTCAGGAGGCTGAGGCAGGAAGATGGCAAGTTCAAGACAAGTCTCAGCAAATTAGTTGAGGCCCTAAGCAACTTAGCAAGACCCTGTCTCAAAACAAAACATTATAAAAGGGCTGGGGATGTGGCTCAGTGTTAAATGCCACTAGGTTCAATCCCCAAAACACACAAACACACACACACACAAAAACCAGTCCACAGGTAAAGCCCTGCTGGGCGGCGGAGCACTTGGCCATGAACTCAGGACAGGAGAGCACCTCTTCCTTTTCGTGCAGCATGAGATGTGCCTTGAGGCTGGCCACGCGGGAGAACTTCTTGTTGCACACTGGGCAGGTGGGGTCTTCCCCATTGTGAGTACACTTGTGAAGGGTCAGGTTGAACTCGACGTTGAACGTCTGAGGACACTGGTCACATCGATGTGGCTATTTGGAGAGAAAAGTAAAGAAGCCACTGAAACTCAACCTTTCCAAAGATACTTGTTCAATCAGTGTTTCTGAACAGCAGCAAGCACCAGTCCAGACACTTTCCAAACACGTCTCAGACACACAGGGGCCTGCGTTAGCACATCCAGGGGACACGGCAAAGCCGCAAAGGCACTGGCAGGACTTCCCAGAACGGCGGGACATCAGCACACACAGACAGCACTGGGGACGAGGTGCCACGCTCGCGCCAGGCCTGGTCTCAGCGCCGGCTGGGGAGAAGCTTCGGCCCAGCAGGCGGCACCCTTCCCTTCCTTTCTGACCCACTCATGCAGCAAATGGAACCACTTCAAGCAAAGCAAGCCCTCACACGCCTTCCCAGCCCGTCACTGCTTCCCGGGGCTAGAAGGCCCCCAGGAGTCACGGTGCCTGTCTCTGAGGTGCCAAGCACCTAACTTCCCTGTGCCACGCTGAGCGGCCTCTCGCGGCAGGCCTCCCGTGGTCCTGGACCCACCGTTCACCAGCTTACGCTGCCCTACCATGGAACAGTCAGTGACCACTTCCCTTCTGTCAGGCAAAGCCTTCCCTGACCACACAGAGTCCTTGGCACACCCACAGGGGTTGGAGCTCAGCGGCAGAGGGCATGCTCAGCACGCACAGGCCCCGACTCAACCTATGCACCAAAACCAACCAGCCAACCAACCAGGCAGTGTTGCTCCTGCAGAACTCAATCTACAACACCTGGAACATAATCCAGGCCTGACGGCGCCCACCGTGATCCCAGCTACTCTCTATCCGAGGCAGGAGGAGCACAGGTCAAGGCCAGCCTGGGCAACTTAGCAAAACCCTGCCTCACATTTTTAAAAAAGGGCTGAGATATGGCTCAGTGCTTGCCTCAATGTTCAAGGCCCCAGGCAGATTCAATCCCCAACACTGCAAAATTCAATGAATCAATCGATCAAACATCTATAATGCCTTTCAAGACCACGTAAGGGTAAAACTTCATTCTGCAGAAAAATACTTTAAAATGTACCAATTCTGTGCTCAGTCATATAAGAAATTGAAACTACCAAAAAGAGTTGTAATTAAAAAATATTTCTTTGTCCACTCATAAATAACTTTGATACATTCATTCACTATGACAAGCTCTTAAAAAGATGCCAAAATGTGGATACGACATAAAGTGTCCTGTGACCGAGGACTGTAACCCTAACAAGTCTTCCTGTGCATGAGGACTCACCAGCCCTGCAGCCTCCAGCCCGCGTACCTTGTCATTCCGCTCGTGATCCCTCATGTGGCGCTGGAACTGGGCCTCTCTCGGGAAAGACAGCAGGCAGATCTCACATTTGTGGAAGTTTGGAGTCGGACAGTCATCGTCAATGCTCTCTGCACCCAGTGGCAACATCCCATCTACAAAGTTGAGTGCATACAATGAATTCCAAGTGTTATTCTCATCTAAAAACTAAATTATTTGGTTATTATTTAAAAACTAAACTATACCAGAGATTTACAAAAGATGTGAGACAAGATTAATAATGTGCAAGATTTTTTACATGAACATGTTTTAAAGTTAGAAATGAGCAATGTGGAGATGGCTGCCATCTGAGAGAAGGGACTCGTTAAGTATTGGGTAAGATTTCAAGAAACCAGAGACTAACTTCCTGAGGCCTGCAACCACGCATGCAGGCACCTGACGGCTGCTATGGTCTGAACGTGAGGTGGCCTGCAGAAGCTCACCTGCGAGCCAGTACAAGGAAGGTCAGAGAAGTGACTGGGTCACGACAGCCTCAACCCGCTCAGTGAACGAACCCCTAACCGGGGCTGGCTGGGTGGAAGCTGAAGGTCGGTAGGGCGAGGCTGGCAGCAGTGGCACTGGGGTCATGCCTCTGGGGTATATATTTTGTCTCTGGCCAGTGGAGTCTCTCTGTCCTCCTGCTTCCCGATCACCACGTGAGTGTTCTCCCCCGCCACCCTTCCACCATGATGTTCAGCCTCACCTCAGACCCCGAGGCACAGATACAGTGAGACCTCTGAATAGACTTTTCCTCCTCTAAAATTGTTCTCGTCGGGTCTTTTAGTCTCAGCAGCGCAGAAGCTGACTAAAACAAAGGCCATGGTGAAGTTTCTTGAACTTTGCAGACCCACTCAATCTCCTCTCGATCCCCTAGGACCCTAAAGCAGTCACCTCTAAACCACCTTGAGAGGCATCAATGATCCACACTGCTGCTTCAGTCACTCAGTAAACCAAACTCTACTAGAAGCATAAAGCTTTTAAAAGTTAATTCTCCGATCCGACCTATCTCTAAAAACTGCTGCAAGGCAAGATTTAGTCAAAAAGAAAAGGCTCTGTCCTCTCACAGGGCCAGCGTCCAGGGAGATACAGGAAGGCAGCACCTTGGCCAATCCTATTTTCACCAAGGCTCCGTGGAGCCACTTGGGTAAATGCTATGACTTTAAAGTACCCTCCAGCAAGAATGAACACAGCAAAGAATATCCAAGAGTAATCACGAAATTTGTCAAGAATGTCACAAATCACTACTATTCTTTAAAATAAGTAAATATGCTCCAAGTCTTAAAATTAGGATATAAATACATAAAGCACCCGAACCGCACAGAGACTAGAAATCCGTCCCATGCAACTCTATACAAATTTGATCCCAAAACTTGAGCTCTGAGAAACCTGGGGCTCAGGAATGGCTCTGCTCCTGCAGAGATAGGACGTCACAAGCACGCTGCCTTGCCCACAGCCCTGCATGCCCCTCTGGGGCCAGGACAGCCTGCGGTCTCCGTTCGCCAAGCCTCCTGCCCAGGGCAGAGCCTCCTTTAGCAAGGACAGGAGGTGTGCAGCAGAGGTGGGCAGGGGCGGGTGGGATGCCAACAGCAGCTCACTCTTCTGCAGATCCTTAGGGTAAAGGGCAAACTCAAGCTTTAAGAAATATTAATGATTCAGGTGCAACCATTATGGAAAGTGGCATGGAGATTCCTCAGAAAACTTGGAATGGAATCAGCATTTGACCTAGTTTATCCCACTCCTTGGTTTATATACAAAAGACTTAAAATCAGCATATTACAATGATGCAGCCACATCAATGTTTATAGCAGCCCAACTCACAACAGCTAAACTGTGAAACCAATCTAGGTGCCCTTCAGCAGATGAATGGATAAAGAAAATGTGGTATATATTCACAAATGGAATATTACTCAGCCATAAAGAAGAATGAAATGATCGCATTTGCTGGTAAATGGATGGAGCTGGAGAATAAGTAAAATAAGCCAATCCCCAAAACCCAAAGGCTGAATGTTTTCTCTGATATGCAGATGCTAATTTACACTGAGTGGGGGAAGCTAGGGAAGAAGAGTTACTTTAGGCAGAGGGGAGTGAAGGGAGAGGAGAGGTGTGGGGCAGGAAGGGCAGTAGATGAATCAGACGTTATCACCCTGTGTACACATACAACTACACGACTGGTGTGACTCTACATCATGCACAACCAGAAGAAGGAGGAACTACACTCCACTTATGAATGCTGTGTCACAGTGCATTCCACTGTCATGTGCAACTAACTGGAACAAATCTTTTAAAAAAAGAAGTATTAATGATTCAAATATCACAACTTCATACATTAAAAAAAAGTCCTCTGCTGGGTACGGTGTCACACGCCCAGTAATCCCAGCTACAAGGAGAAAGGACAATGGCAAGCTTGTCACCAGTTCAAGGCCAGAGTCAGCAACTTAAGGGGCTCAACATAAAATTCAGAAAGGGCTGGGATGTGGCTCAGTGGTGGAGCACTTGTCGAGCATGTGCGAGGCCCTAGTTTCAATTCCCAGTAAATACCACAAAAAAATAATAATAATAAAGTCTACTGAGGAAGGATTATACATAAACTTGATTCTATTTATTCTTAACTCTATCCAGATAGAACAAACTTTGAAAATGTCTGCACTAAACTGCTTATGAATCCACAGGCCCAAAAAAAGTGAGTGCTGGGACTGCACAAATGCATGTTATTCCCTTCGGAGAAGTCTGTAGTGATGACAGCACTACCAAGAAGGTATAAGTACAATATGTGTTTAAATTTGTTTTAAAAATTCCTTAGCATTTTAACCCAAAGGCTAAACACAGCAATAAAAAGGCCCCTCAACTAAATTTCTAAAATGCAAAAATAAAATGTTATTTTCCAGATATAGAATAAAACAATTTTCACAGCTTCTGTGATGAAACTTCTTAATCTATTCCCAAAGATGATCAGGGACTTAATTGCAACTGACAGATAAAACCCTAAGAGATACGAAACAATTCATTAAAATTGAAAATGTTTCACTTAAAAAAATAAGACATTTCCAGAAAAACAGTATTTTGAGAAGCAAGACCTCCCTTTTTTAACAAAGCTCAAGACATAATAAATGATGTTTTCAGCAAGTCTCTTCTTTCAAACGGTAATGACACATTAATCCGGCTCAAAGACAAACTTAAAATAATGATTCAAATTAAAGTACGACTAGAGAAGGAAAAAAGCAAACACGCTTTAGTTTGCACGCTAAACATAACTTGAAATCCACAGCCCCTCTGGGCCGGCCTGCCTGGGACACACCTCAGTCGGCGTGGCCAGTCCCTCTGCTGGTGGCTTTCCAGCTCAGGCCTCCCCAGGGCTGATGGCCCTGACTCCCTTCTGCGCAGTCCAGCCTTCCTCACAGCACCTTCCCTCCATCCTGTCTTCAAGGTCATTCAAATTTCTGCTCCCCAAATATCTGTGGTCCACCAAGAGGCCTATTAAATTAACGTCTCTTTCCGTGTGGGGTCTTAACCCAGGGGAGGCCCTGGTGGGCTGCAGGAGACCCAGAGCCCTGCTGAAGGGCATGCACACTTGCTGTGCCTATGGCCCCTGATCTGGGTTCTCTGCAGCCACGGGGGCTGTCAGATCCCTTCAGAGGCTGGGGATCCAGGATGGACAGGAGTCTCGAGGTGGCCCAACCTCCTGAAGACCACTGCATCTTCCAACATCCACCTTTCATTAACACACAGTAATTACAACTGTGACTGGGACCCACTGTTTCCACACACAGTGTGCGTCACCTCTCGGGGACCACCCCCCCAACCTCCTACACCCATCCCTGTCCCTGGTTGTCACTCTTCTACGCCCAGCGCCCTGCGGCGCTTCTCTGCGCCTAGTCACTGCACCTCTCACAGGGCCCTCCAGGGCCACCTGCCAACGCCAGGACCGCTGCTCACCAGGCTGAGTAGCTCTGCTGTCCACACGACTGTATTTCCTGTACACAGCCCAGTTTCCAAGCCGCATTCTTCAACAGCAGCCACCACAGGAGACTCGAGGCAGACAGTCCTGAAGTGCCACCAGAATGTGCACTTCTGCCATGCCCCTCACACATAAGAGCGCCTCCAGAGCAGCGCTGCTCAGCCTGTGCTCGTGCCCCAGCAGAGACAGGCCAGACCACCGCAAGTCTCGCTTGGGGACTGCCGTGGCAGGTCCTGAGCAGCGCCCTCACCCACGCATTTGGTAATCAAAAACAGGACCACTGGTGGCTTTCATTATGTACCTTTCCGCTACCACGTACTCTAAATTCACCATCAAGACTAAATAGAAACTACACGATCATCAGAAATATTTGAGTAGCTTTGTTTGCTTCTTAAAAAGTAATTGAAAGTCTACTTTTAAAGTCAATTTAACTCTATGAAAATAAGGACTGTAAACAGTGTATCTTGGAGTCGGGAAGAACAATGAGATGCTCCCTGAAGCGGCAGGCCCTGATCCTGCCAATAACTGAGAAAGTGTCCACCTCCAGGACGCTCACTCCCTTGGTGCTCGAGGCCCACCCTCAATCACACGATGCCACAGCCACCTCCTGTAGCTTCCCACTGTCCTGGGTCTAGCAAGCTACCTCAAACTCCTCCTGCCCACGCCAGGCCCAGCAAATCAGGCCACCAGACTGAATCCCTGTCTCTTGTCCCCAACCTAAAGGCACCACCACACAGGCCTCTTTATGATATGATGCCAAGTTCCAGCCAAACTGCTGCATTCAGAGCACAGCAGGGATTTGATTCCAATCCGCACCTCAAGAAAAACTGTGTAGTTAAGATCTCAGTTATCCACAATCCTTACGTGTTCTTAATATTAAAATGAGAAGTAACAGCTCCAATTTCTAAAGTAATCAAGCTGATGCCCAGATTTGGACATGTCTTCTAAAGCAGGCTCCCTTCCTGCCTCTGCCATGCCAGCCACCACAGACCACAGCAGCTCCTGCCCTTTCCACGGTCCATCCTTCCTCCAGGACACCAGCCCTGACCCTGCAGTGTGCTGCCACCTGCTCACCCGGCGCTCTCTGTCCCCAAGAAAGCCCCAGGAGTCTCAGGTGGCCACTGCCACTGGGAACCTGTCACCTCCAGTGATCGGGACCACTCCTTCTCAACTCCTTCTACTTTCTTTTCTTCTGTTTTTGCTCCTCCTGCCAGGCTGGTCAGTTTCCAGAGTCTTTTGTCTGTCTTTTGTAGTGCTGGGATTTGAACCCAGGGCTTTGTACAAGCTGGGCAGTGTTCAGGTTCTGCCGCTGAGCCACACCTCAGCCCCCTGTCGGGTTCCACAGGGCAGGATGTCCTCAGGTGAAACTGACTGTCCAGGCCACCTGCCCCTGCTGCCGCAGCACTGTTTCTCCAGAGCTTCTATAGACCGGGCAACCGGCATGCGCCGGACACCTGCTGAAGATCTGGAGATGCAAAGCGCTGGTGAGCTGCTACAGCTGCTTCCTGGGGGCCTGAAGACCAATACCTCTGAGAGGTCCTGATTTCAGGCGGCAGGTATCCTACCTCCTGTCTTAGGATTACCTCAGAACAGAATTTCCTGCTTTCCTCTCCTGCTAACTCACCCCAGGAGCCAAGTGAAGCTGCCCTGTGAATCTCAGAGGCCAGACTGCTGCGGACTTTGCAGCCCAAGCTCCAGGTGCACTTTGCTACCTATTCTGTCTTCAAACATCTCTGCTCCTAAGTATGTGCTCATGGAAATGAGGTGCAACACTGGAACAATGATCCCCAAAACCGGGTGAGTCAAATGGTCCCTGCTCTGGTTTAGCTCCGAAACTACGTCCCCAGAGACTAAGCCACTTGGTCAAAATCTTGCAACCAGCCAGAGGCAGAAGTAGGACTGATTTTCAAGGCTCCTTCCTGATCAAGGGCAGTCCCTCTCCTCCTGAGCTGACAGCCCCTGAGACCCCAGTTTCCACCATGCCAGGTGTAAAATCAGAGATGAATCTGATTTCACCTACAACACGGCACATCAGGGTGCAAGCCCAGACCACACAGGTCTCTCCGCCTTGAGACTCAGCAGCGCCAGGGGGCCCTCATCAGAAACTCCAGCATGTCCACAGCCACCTGTCTGCCAACACGCCAGAGTTGACCACGATGATGAGCCAGAGCTACGATAAGCGAGCTGGAAAACCCACCAGCCAGTCCGCCCAGTGCTGGGGTGCCTGTGATCTGAACTACAGGCAGCAACCCAGGCGAGCACAGGACACCCACCCCACCAGCATTTCTGTCTGTGTGAATTCTTCTCCTGCCTCTGCTGCTCTTCCCTCTCACTAAGAGGTACAGAGACCTCTGCACAGAAAGCAGTGAAATACCTACTTTCCTACCAGTAAATTGTTATTTCTCAGGAAAACTTTAAACTCAGGTAGATGTATACTCAGGTCCTACACACACATTACCCAAGTTTAACAAAAGTCCAGCTGTTAAATCATAACCTATCAAAACCTGCCAACATCTACAGCCTCACCTTCCAGCTGGAACATGGAACTCTAGATCCCACTTGAGAGTGACAGGCCTCTGGACAATGGCCCCGTGGCACACTCCTGAGCCTGGCGCTTCCTTTCGTGATCCCACAGGGGTGTGGGGCTCCAAGGTTGATTGGGGTTTACAAGGAGCCCACTCAAGAGCTTTGATCAGGGTGTGGCCATACCTGAAGAGATCATCCAGGCTGCTAGGTGCCTGTTCAAGGAGACAACCAGCAGAGGCTAGTTAAGAAGCTCCTTGGAGATGGAAGGACAAAGCAGGCTAAGGTGGGAAGTGTCATGGGGAACAAGAGAAACAATTACTCTCAACTTTGAAGCCTGAAAACCTTGGGGCGGGGCAATGCTGCCACCTGGTGAGGTGGGACCCGAAGGCTCCTGCTCTGCCCTGGGAAGTGCACACTGTCCCTTCACCCAGCCTTCTTTCCCACAGCAGACACTAACTTTACATTATTCCTGCTTTGGGAGGATGAGGGCTCTGAACCTCGGGCACTTTACCACTGAGCCACACCCACAGCCCTTTTTAATTTTTATTTTGAGACAAGGTCTAAGTTGCTGAAAGCCTAAGTTGCTGAAACCGGCCTTGAACTTGCAATCCTCCCGCCTCAGCCTCCTAGGTCTCTGGGGTTACTCCACGCACCACCATGCCCAGCTTGCACTTTATTCTTGACATAGGGATATTAACAACAAAACTAATGAACAAAATAACGGCAAGGCAAAGCAGCACGAGGTAATAAGAAACCACCAACCGTTGGTACAAATTCCAAGCAGTTACCCAGCTACAGAGGCACGGACTGTATTACAATCTGCCAACATCACTCCCCACTGTCCATAAAGGCGACATCACTGAAGTTCACGGATACCAGGTCCACAACATCTCCCTAACTTACATGCCTGTTAACTACGTCAAATGCAGCAGGAATACTCCTGGTGTGCCATGCCTTGTTTCTAAGTTCACATATGAATCCAAACAACTACCTTTCTCCATAAAGGCTTCACAAGACACACTTATCCCTTTTTTTTTTTTTTTCCTTGAGACAGGGTCTCATTAAGTTGCTGAGGCTGGCTTTGAACTTGCGATCCTCTTGTCTCAGCCTTCCAAGTCACTGGGATTACAGGTGTGGCCACCACGCCCAGCTTACACTACTCCTTTGCATCTTCAGGTCTGACCTTATTCTGAGTGCCTGCACCTTTGCTCCTGATTCAAGTTGTGTCATGAGCCTGTGTGTTAACTCAAGAGAGGCCTGCACTGAGTCACTAGCTAAGCAGCCAGCTACACAAAGCTCAATGACGTCCAGGTGCAATCCACCCTCCCGCCTATGCAAGGTCTTTTCCAGACATGGAGAGCCCCTCTCACTGCACAAACTGTCCTGGGGCACTTCAGTACCAAGACGGTTGGGACTAAGTACTGTCAGGTATTTCCCAAGGCTAGAAATAAATCACCATCATGACACTCAAGCAGAGCTCCTGGCCTCCAGACTCATTAGCCTTCCACAACAAAAACACCATACCACAGGTGAAGTCTCTGTGCTGTAAAATGCAATCGTGCCAATCAAGCTGCTGTGAGGGGAGCAATTAAAGGCCCATGACAGAGGAGAGATGAAGGTACATTTGCATCAGTTCTCAAAATTCAAGTTACTTCAAGAATTTGGCAAAGAATCATCAAGTATCCTCACACTGAGGAACAGTTCCTGAGACCTACTGTGCACACTGAGCTCTTGGAGTTCAGGTTCCAAGCAACTGAGATAATCCTGGCACCTACTAAGTGCATGCCAAGGATTCCAGGAGTTCGGGACCCTGGGCTAGCCCCAGCGCCTACTGCGTACGGAAGCACTCCTTGAGTTCTGGCTCCTGGGTTAGCTCGGCACCTACTACGTGCATGACCAGCGCTCCCAGAGCTCAGGGTTTGGGGCTCCTGGGTTGGCCAGCGCCTACTATGTGCCCGATCAGGGCTTTCCAGCTCAGGTTCCGGGCTCCGGGCCAGCCCGGCGCCTACTAGGTGCACGCCCTGCGCTCCGCGGGCTCCGGCTGCCGGGCCAGCCCCGCGCTCCCGCGCACGCCCTGCGCTCCGGCGCCTCGGCGCTGGGCTGCGGCCCGCCGGCCGCTCCGCCGCCCGCTCCCCGCGGCCCGGCCTCCCCCGCGGCCCGGGCAGGGCCGCTCCCACGCGGCGGCGGGGCGGGGCGGCGGGCGGGCCGGGGTCGGGCGCGGGCCGGCGGGCGGGGGCCGGGCGCGCGGAGCAGCCGCCGCCCCCGCCGCAGCGCCCGGAAAGTAGGCCCAGCGCGGAGGCTTCGGCCGCGGCGCCCGTATCCGTCCGCCCGCCTGCGCCGCCGGCCATCGCGCCGCCGCCGCTCCCGGCGCGCCCCGCGCCCATCCGGGCACTCGGGCCGCGGGCCTTACCGGAGTCGCCGCGCGCCGCGCCGTCCCGGGGCTTCGGGGGGCGGCCCCGCGGCATCGTCGCGCCGGCCACCCCTCTCTGGCGTCTCGCTCGGCGGCGGCGCGCACGCGCGGCTCCGGCGGGGCGGCGGCCGGACCGGACCGGCCCGCCGGGCTCACGGGGCGACGGCGCCCGGACGCGCGGGCGGCAGCGCTCGCACCGCGCCGGCCTCGGCGGGTTCCATGGCCCGCGGGCCGCGGCGGGGGCGTTGGGCGCGGGCGCGGTGGGGGCGGGGGCGGCGCGGCGCGCATGCGCGGCCTGGCGGGCGGCGGCGTCACCTGCCCGTCCGCGGGCGCCCGGGGTCCGCGCGCGGCCTGTGGGCCCTCGGGGTGGCTCTCGGGTGGCCCTCGGTGGGCACCGGGGCCAAGGAGACCTTCCACCTACGCGGCCACGGGGACCGGGGAGGCCTGTCTCCTCTGCGGCTACGGGGACCCCCCGAGCCGGACCCTCCACGGGCAAGGGAACAGTGGAGGCCTGCCTCCTCCGCGGCCACGGGGACCAGGGAGGCCTGCCTCCTCCGCGGCCACGCAGATCCCCCCGAGCCAGACGCTCCGTGGGCAAGGGGACAGTGGAGGCCTAGGAACACCCGGGACCATGGGGAGGCCTATCCATCCTTGGCATTGGGTCCATGGGGTGATCTGTCCAGTCGGTGGGCATTGGAACCCCAGCTCAGCCCATTCTCAGGCATCAGGGCCCATGGCCTGGCCTGCCTTTGGGCATCAGGGTCCGAAGTGTGGCCTGCATGTGGCATCATCCTAGCCCTTGGGCAGCCTGTCCCCAAGGTATTGGAGCCCTGTTGAGTCACTGCGGGAGCCAGAATGGACGAAGGGGTGGTTCCATGCCAGGCCTTTGCCCTGTCTTCCTTCGGGTGTACATACACTGGTTTGATTCCAGGCACGTCTCTGCTGAGCACCTCATCTTCCTGCAGCATTTCTGAATGCCTCAGACAGCATCACTGCAAAACCGTCCCTGCAAGGGCAAAAGGCCTGGGAACCTAAATGCACCCAGATGGTGGACCTTGGACCTCGGAGGGCATAGCCAGAAGTCAGTGATATTTCCTTGTTACATTAAATGTTAATATGTTAAAATGTAGTGTTTCAGGTGTGTTCATTGTGCATTTTGGGTATTGCCCAGTCATTCTGCCCAGTGACATGCCAGCAGGGCAGCAAAGTACTAGGCCAGGTTAAGAGTTAATGATAAGCCAGCCTGGTGGCTCATGCCTGTAATCCCCGCGTCTGGGAGACCCAGGCAAGATGATTGCCAGTTCAAAGCCAGCCTCAGCAACAGCAAGGCACTAAGCAACTCAGTGAGACCCTGTCTCTAAGTAAAATACAGAATAGGGCTGAGATATGGCTCAGTGGTTGAGTGCCTCTGAGTTAAATCCCTAAAACCACACCCCCCCCCCAAAAATAAATGATAAATGACCAGACAGAGAATAACCGTTTGCTCAAGGAAGTCAGAAGTAGTCTAACATGATCTCGCTAGCCTCAGTGACGTTAGTTCAAAGCAGTGGACAATGACTACTATCCACATGCCAGGTGTTACAGGGAGTCAAGTGAAAACAATCAACTGGACAAAAACTTGGAACCTGGAAGGGCAAAAAAGACACAAGACCAGTAAAAAGTTGTAACGAGGTATTAAAAAATGTAGTAGAGAATTTTGAGAAAGCAAGACTACCACTAGAAAAATAGGAAGGATGCTGTTTTAACTGAATCTTAGAAAAAAATAATCTTGCATTTTAACAGAGTTGGTTAGGAAAGATCTTTTCAGGTAAAGGGCAGTCAAGGGGGGCAACTAAGTGTCAGCTGTGTTATGTATGTCCATATATGTTTCCATATAGTCATCCAATTCCTGAAAAATATCAATTAGATAAGCTTCTCATACTTAAAAAAATAGCAAGAAACTAGAGAGGTTATTTCCAAAATCTGCCAGCCAGTGAATGGCAAATGGTGATTGTTTTTTTTTTTTTTTTTTTGGTACCAGGGATTGAACTCAGGGGCACTCGACCCCTGAGCCACATCCCCAGCCCTATTTTGTGTTTTATGTAGAGACAGGGTCTCACTGAGTTGCTTAGTGCCTCGCCATTGCTGAGGCTGGCTTTGAACTCGCAATTCTCCTGTCTCAGCCTCCCTAAGTGCTGGGATTACAAGCGT
>PVHX01013369.1:38930-55130 GCA_004024805.1 Geosciurus inauris | reverse complement strand
AGGGACCACTTCACAGGACTCAGAAGCACCAGGCCTCAGAACCCTCCAGCCTTCACCACAGCAGCTACATACCGATGTGTGCACAGCCAGATTCTGCACATGCTCCTTGAATCTTTCCATTACCACTGAGAAATTCTGCATGTCCTTGGTGCTTAGGTCCTTGTCCAGCACTTTTTTTACCTGGGCATGTTCTGTGTCAGTGGGACAGGATTGGTGTAGGGAATGGAACATGGAGTAGCCATCAACCTATGCTCTTTGGGCAAGTGTATAGAGGTGCCATTGGGCAGCCATCAGCCTGTTTTCTGTGGTAAGTGTAGCAAGTGTTTTGCACTAAAAAACATATCCACTGAGGTTCAATGAGAGCCCAGGTCCTTAGGAATTTCTGTCGACTGAATGCACAAGTAGAAGACCTAGCACATGGCCACATAATAGACAGTGAGACCATGGTAGTCTGCAAGCCTGTACCTCTCTTTCAAAGGGGCACCAATGTTAAACTGAGGGATCTAATGAGACTCCCTAGCCAACCTGGGATGAGTCTGGCCACATGGGCTCTGCCTCATGTGATGGGCAGAGGAAAGCAGCCCACTTTCCTGTGTTTACCTAGAACTCTCCATTGCCTCTGCCCTGGCTGGCCCAGATTACCTACACACTGGACTGCCTAAGACCAGCCACCAGACTCTCTTCCTGATGTGATCAGCAGAAGAAGCACCAGGATTCCAGAACTCACCCACTTCATGGTAACTTCCTTCACTTTGAAGGTTACTGCATCCATATGGGACACCACACAGAGTCAGTACAAGCCTTTGTTCTTCTTGTGGACAGCATTCTCAACATAGAATTAGGCAAGCTCCATATTTTCTGCTGAAGGGCCTGATTTAAGAGAAACACTTCACAGGAGAAGTTGGCATATTGTCTATACTCTGGCTATGAGGAGCCTGGTGGTTCACTCTCCAGAGCATGGTTTGCTATCATGGATGGGAGGCCATTTAGCCCCAGGTACACTTATCAACAGTGTGAGGATAGGGTGTGGCTCAGTGGTGGAGCCCTTGCCTAGCATGCAAAGGCCCTGAACCTATCCCTGGCACATGCATTCACACACACCATCTGTGAGCTCTGTAACTTTGATGGCTAAGCCCCAAGCCCACTCAGGAGCATGTGTTTGGCCCTAGGGTGGATGATTAGAATTGGCTCACTAGTGTGCCTGGCCTGCTGCTCTTCACTGCAGTCCTCTCTCAGAAAGGAAGGTTAGAAAGGCCATTTATGCTTACCTCAATTACTGAGAATGGAAGGCTCCCAACATGTCCTAAGACACTCCCAAATAACAACACAGAATTTTTGAAAAAATACTGAAAATGAGGCAGGCATGGGGTTGCATGCCTGTAATCACAGCACCGTGGCAGGCTGAGACAGGACAGTTGTGAATTTCAAGACCAACTCAGCAATGATGAGGTAATAAGCAACTCAGTGATACCTTGTCTCTACATCAAAACATGAAATAGTGTTGGGGATGTGGCTCAGTGAATGAGTACCCCTGAGTTCCATCCCCAGTACCAAAAAAAAAAAAAAAGAAAAGAAAAAAAACTAAAAATGTTAGGTTCAGTGGCATATGCCTGTAATCACTGTGGCTCAGGAGGCTGAGACAGGAGGTTCCCAAGTTCAAAGCCAGCTTCAGCCATGCCATGAGATCCTAAGCCACTTAATGAGACTCTGTCTCAAAATAAAGTAAAACGGGCTGGGGATGTAGCTCAGTGACAGTGTCTCTAACTTCAATCCCCAATTCCAACCAACCGACCAACTGACCCAAAACTCTAAACCTATGGGCTGAGGATACAGCTCAGTCGGTGGGAGTGCTTGCCTCACATGCCCAAAGCCTGGGTTCAATCCCTAGAACCACAGAAAACAAAATACAAAAAAAAGACAAACTTCAAAACCTGAAAACTTCATTTGCACACAATACTGTTTTGACACTTCCCAGAAACTCCTTCGTCTTGCCACCACCAGTAGGGAGCATGTCAGTGTCCCCATGACACCTCTGCAGCTGTCTGGTGCCAGATCCAGTCCTGGCCCCAGCCATCACCAGGGGCCTGGTTAATTGGTCTTTCATGCAACTGATCTAAGGGCCTGTGAGAACAGCCATAGCACCTCACAAGGACTTGGTGTGACGTGAGGCTGCTCCACAGCTACATTGCTGCTCAGCCTCAGGCAAGTGAGAAACATCATACAGTTAACCCTGGATGATTAACTATGGGCCATTTGAAGGAAAAGTGTAGAAATGTGCCTGGGGTTATTATGAAGCTTCAAACACCACACAAATATGAGGGACACTATCCAGAGTTCTTTGAATGTGACTTTCAATATTTCAGCTCATAGCTTCATTGCGTAGCAGCACCACCAAAGCATACACAGAACAGCCAAGCTCATTTTTAAAGAGATCATATACTCATTCTTGCATAGATGATCTACAGGTTTGTGCTTTCACTTAGCCAGAGACAAGGAATGACTCAATAAGTCACAGAGCCAGCTCAATACCCCCAGCCTTGGTCAGTGGTCTGAGCAGTTATTCACTTGTTATAATCTGTCCCAAGTTTGTTTCTAGGGTTCTGAGTATGACATGTACTATTTGTCTCATTTTCTTATCAGCTGGATGGGGTTGGCACAAATGGTCTCTTAATACAGACCTTCAATTGGAACATTGTATCTGCAAAGAAAGAAGACATGGTTTGAGGACTGGAGTAAGCAGCAAGTCCCTCAGCATATGGCCACACCAAGACCCCTGCACACAGTAGGAGCTCACACATGACAGGGCCTGACAGCACTGGCTGGAGCCCTGTGCGTGGACTCAGTAAATGCAACGACAGTCAGGTCCAGCTTCTTGTTAGCTGCGTGACTCTATGTAATCAATACAGGTCCTCCCTTAGCCAATGGCCTTTTTGAGAATGGGGAGTGGATGTGAGAACAGATCATATAATGTATAAACTCCTGGTCATGATGAGAACTTGACATGGTGGTTGATAATTAACGTGAATTTACAGAAAACCCTTGGGATCCTTTCCCAATGTAATAACGTTTAGTTCTGAACATTCCACTTTTTATGTACTCAATCTTCCCAAAGGTAAATGAATATAAATAGCCAAGTGATAACTGGCTCCAGGCAGCTATCATTTCTAAGCCTTTCCTGCAGGCACAGTGTACTTTCTTCCCACCCTGCAGATGGAACTGCCTTGAACTAATCCCCAACTTACTGCCTGTTGCCAATTCGAGGGCCAGAAAGACTAAGATTGATCTCAATGTATTCAATCTCTAAATCTGGAGATTGCTGTGAAACCTGATCCCTGAAAATTTCACCCCCAGCACAGAAAGAGTTCTGGAGGGTTTACCTTCACTCACAATGAGAGACCTGACTGCTGTCTCCCAAATATTTTCCCCTCCCACAGACCCAAATAAGGGTCCTAATGTGTTCCCCCCACTAGCCAGAATGAGTCCTGGTTCTCAAGTGGTGATTCTGAAGGGCTCACCATTCCAGCTTACAATGTGGTTCCCAAAGGATTCACCCTTTGCCAGCTCAATATAATAGACCTAAGTGCTGGTTTCTGAAGAGTCCATCACCACCAAGCCTTGAACAAGGATCTTAAGTGCCAGCTCCTAAAAGGCACACCCAGCAGCCCTGAATAATGGTAGGTTCCACAGATGCAGTTCAACGCTCATCTTTGAGTTCTGTGCACCTAGCAATCTACCTCCTCTCAGTACAGGGACTGGTCATTGTATTTTTTTTTTTTTTTGGTACTGAGTGGTGCTTAACCACTGAGACACATTTCCAGCCCCTTTTTGTATTTTATTTAGATACAGGGTCTTGCTGAGTCGCTAAGTGAATCACTAAGCTTGCTTTGAATGCTTGATCCTCCTGCCTCATCCTCTTGAGTTGCTGGGATTACAGGTGTGGCCCACTCTGCCCAGACAGGGGCTGATCAAGGCCCAAACTGTCTGTGACCCTGGAAAACAAAGCTACCCTGACACATGGGCAAGCAAAACAATACCAACAGGACCAGTCCATCCCACTTAGCAAAATCCCCTCCCTGCCAGCCTCAGTGCCCACATCCAGATTGAAGGTTCAATACCATGACGAACAAACAGCTGAAGAAATTGGCTTAAGAACATTTCCTCAAAAGAATCAGGAGTAAGCTGGGTGGGCACAGAACTCTAATCCCATTGGCTTGTGTGGGTTGTTGGGAGGATCACCAGTTCAAAGCCAGCCTCATCAAAGTCCAGGTGCTAAGCAACTCAGGGAAACCCAGTCTCTAGACAGAACAGAAAGAGGCCTGGGGTTTGGCGTTCAGTGGTTGAGTACCCCTGAGTTCAATCCCTGATAACCACACCCAAAGAAAGGAGAGCATTTACTGTAGGAAGGAGGGGCATGTTGGTTAGGTGTTGCCTCTCATCACTCTGAGGTGATCTATAAAGAATTCCTACATGGTTTCTTCATGACAATGACATAGTTACATACTATCTCTCCAAGCATTTTGAAAAACAAATCCTTCATAAAATAAAGTCCTTTTTAATATTCACTCTACCCCATAAATATTTCTGTCAACAGAAGCATCTGATCTTGGCATTCTATCTTCTTATTCTTTGGATTCCCTGTGCCCAGAGCACCCCAAAGTGAAGGGAAACAGCAAGTCACAATGCCTGGTTGGGTGATTCCCTTCTGCTGAATGGGTTGTGCAACTACATTCTCAAAAGAGCTGTTTTTCTTTTAGTACAGGAGATTGAGGTCAGGGGTAGTCAACCACTGAGCCGCATCCCTATCCCTTTGTTTCAGGTAGAGACAGGGTCTCACTGGGATGCTTAGTCCCTTGCCACTGCTCAGGCTGGCTTTGAGCCTGAGATTGTCCTGTCTCAGCCTCCCAAAGTGCTGGGGTTACAGCTCTGTGCCATCAGGCCACCTTAAAGTGCTGTTGTTGAGGTCTGGGGCTTGCCCCTGTGCCTGGCAATTAGACCGCTTTTCCTATTTCTCTGAGTGGTGTTCTGAACTCATGGAATGCTAATATACCTTTCCTGGTATCCTCTGTCCAGCTATTCCTGGGCCCCAAAGGCAGAGCTGGACATGGCTGTCCTTTTGCTCTAACAAGTTTGAATGGAGGGGGAAGTCTCCATTTTTTTGGTCTTTCTTAGGGACCCAGGGTTACAACCTAGGTGGGGGACTCCCATGTCAGGATGTGGTGTGGGGGTTCAAAGGGCTGGTGTTGGTGGGTATGCAGGGTGCAAGCTCAAGAAAAGGGTCTCCTTGATCACAATGTGGGATCTGGGCCTGGCGAGGTGAGTCAGGTGGGGATGTGGGTGTAGCCCAAGAGACAGGTCTCCAGGGTCACAATGTGGGTGGGATGGGGGGTGGAAGCCCACAAGATGGGTCTCCAAGGTCACTATGTGGGTTAGGATGTAAATCGGTGCCCAGGAGTGGGGTCTCATGGGTCGCCATGAGGGGTCTAGGCCTGGGAGCAGGGTCTGGTGAAGAAGCGATGGGGTCAGGGAGAGGGAGAGCAGGATTCCAGGAGATGGGTCTTCAGGGTCACTCTCCAGGGTCGCGTTGTGGGTTTGGGGCCGGCAGGAAGTCCAGGAGACAGTTTCCAGGGTCAGGCTCTGAAGTTGGGGCAGCGGGAATCCCAGGAGACAGGTCTCCAGGTTGGTGCTGTGGGGTTAGGGCTGGGGGCGGGAGGGGGGGGTTTACGATTCACCCAGGTCTGGATTGGGGTGCAGCCCTGGGCTAAACCCCAGGATGGGGCCACAGATTCCCGGCCATCCCTTACAGACCATTTCCAGTCCTCAGCCCCATGGGTGCGGCTCCTCCTGAATTATGCCTCTCCACCTAACTCCCCGCTAAGCCTGGCATCGACTTCCGGGTGGCTGGCGTTTCCCGTTGCCTGCCGCTCTCGCGGGAGTGTGAGATCTCGCCAGGCCCCTTATTGCCATGGCGACCGAGGGCATTGGTGCTGGGTGCGCTTTGTGAGTCACTCCTAGCTCACGGCCTGTGCCAATGGGCGGTGGGCTCACCTATGGGCCTTTCTGTAGTTTTACTTTCATACCGCGTAGGTCTGCTGGATGAGCTGGGCTCCTGGGGGACCAAGGTAGAGGGCCCTTAGCAAGCGAAATGGGTTGCAGCGGGTCAAGTTTTTGGTTTGACAATCCGTGGAGCCAGTTTAATCAGACGTCAGGCGCTGGTAAGACTGCTCCACTGAAGTGAGATGCAGAGCATGTTTCTTCCAGAAAGTGTGGTTAGCTGACCTTTAAGCTGATAGGTTTGGTTACTATAGGGCCAACCCTTATTTGTTTATTTTTGTTGTTGTTTTGTTTTTGTTTTTTTTTTTTTTTTTTGGTTAGCCCTATTTTGAGGAACAAAATTCTCTTGCTGGTGCCAGAGAACATTTTGTGGTTTTTCCAGGAAATGGATGGGGGCTAGGCCATGGGAACAGAGGCCCTAAGTAAAATGACATTGGTTTTGTCTCTTCACTACATTTTTAAATTTTAGTTTATGAGTTCTCTATATGTTTGGTTTGATACATAAATATATATAGATAAAACAATACACAAAAACAGAAAGCATGCAGTCCAGACAGTACGTAAAACGATAAACAAAAGGGCTCTTGGATTACAGGTATACCTTGTAAATTGGTCTCTGAGCAAAGAAGAGTGTAAAAAAAAATATATATATATAGTTAGGTAAGATACATCTGATCAGAAGTTTTAATTTTAGCATGAAAAATGAATGTTATACGTTCAAAAATGTAAGAGTGAAGAGTCCTAGGGAATAAAAATAATGATGGCCATTTTTTCACTAAAACAACTTGAGAGAACTGAGGAATAAAAATTGGGGGGGGCTTAGGGAGATGTAAACCAACCTGCTTTTCCTTTTTTCCCCCCTTGGGTTAAGGTCCAAAAAAAAACCTGGTTGCCTGAGTGGGCTGTGAAATCTGTAAGCATGGGGGTTTGTGGGAGAGTGGCTGCCACAGGGCAAGTAGCTGTCTGGAATGTAAAGCACTGGCTGCACAGTTCTGCTTAAGAAAAAAGGGGCTAAGTTTTGTCAGGATTTCTTAAAATATAGTTTGTATAGAGAGGGAAAGCTAGAGGCATGGGGGAATGTAGATATATTAAACCATTATATTTTTATGTTTAGGAGATGTATTGGAGGATCTAGTGGAGTCGTGTGTAGCAGTGGCTATTTTAGGCCTTTGGATGGATGAGACTAGGCACTGATGTTTAATTTTAAGATGAGCTAAAATTAACTGTTGGGGAGACTGAGGACCTTTCCTAACTACATTTTTGTGCATGTGGGGTGCAGATCCAATGTTAAAGTGAAAATGTAAGAAGGGATTTCCATCAGGGCTGCTCACATTGAAAGTTGTCTATTTGGTGATTGTCTCAGTAAGTTGGGCTAGAAATAGGGCAGGATTTTATTTATTTTTAATCCTGGGATCTTGAGGTGAGTTTAATTTAATTTAATTTAATTAATTAAATAATTTTAATTAGTTTAATTAAATTTTAATTTTATTTAATTTTTAATCCCTGGATCTTGGTGGACCTGTAAGGGAGGGGGTAAAGGCAAGAAGGCTAAGATGCAACAAACTTTACAGATCATCGTGGCTTTTTATTCACAAGCAAATCACACATGGGAAAGTGGGGATAGAATGATGAGGTGATGGAACCCAGTTTTCTGGTGGAAAGTGAGCCCACCAACAAAGTAAGGGACTTGGATTTTTATAGGCTATTTTGGCAGGTGTTCTAGTGAGGAATGTGTTGCTTTTTTGGGGCACTTAGGAATTAGGGGCTTTTTTATCAATTCAATGGGATACTGAATTTCCTATTTCAAAATGTTGAATCACTCTTTGCTCCCTGGTTTAGGATCAGAAAGACATTGATATTGGGGGAGGTTGGAGCTGATAGCATAATTAGCATCAGGAAAGCATTTTTATGGAAGGCAAAAGTCAACAAATGCATGCCCATTTTTCTTTTCCACACCTATTATTCCAGTCTCAGAAAGGAAGAAATGTATTGGGTGAGGAAGTCTCTGGCTTCTCCTAGCTGAGCGGGGTGGATGGGGAAAATACTTTTCTTTCAGAGCTATGGAATTCAGCTATGAGGCAAAGGGATATGGGAAGTGATGAAGTCATATCTTTCCATGTAGACTCCTTTGAGTGAAAAGCAGAGCAGCGGGAGAAGAGATGTTCAGAGGTGATTTCAGGCAATTGCAGTTAAGCTGATCACCTTATTAAAAGACTACAAGACTAAAATTAGAGAGGATAACAAAAATTGTAGCAGAATACAAAGATTGATTTGTGAAGGGGTAATTACTGCATGTGACATGACTAAGAGTTTTGTTAATTAAAATTTTTTTTCTTTTAGTTAAGGACTAAATCCTAATCAGATCTGTGGTATCTATCCCATAAGTTTATGGGCTCGGTTTCTTTGCATCATAGCAAGCATAATTAATCTTGGAATCACACTTTCCTGATGATTTAGTAATCTCCATCCTGCTTGGCAAATTACATGAAATAAAAACAGGGCTATGATTAGCAATATAGTTAATGCCAATAATCCAGCTATATGAGTAGAAAATTACTTAAAAAGGTTGAGAGAAGACATTCCTTCCACTAAATTACCCCAGATTTCTTCATTATCCAGAGTAGGTGTTTTGGCATTAGCCATGGCCAAGACCTGAGATTGTCATTTTAATATATTCAAAGAAGCATTATGAAAATTATCAAGTTCCATGAGATCATTGCGCACATGTTGCCATTGAACTTCAGTGTCATCGTATGAAACTCTGGTAACACAAAAGTTGGTTATTTTTTAGGGGCATTGGAGTGTCTGAGTCCATTGTAAATCTTGCACTTGTTATCCAAGCCATACAATAGAATCTTTTAGCTGCTGGATTTCACTCAGAATCTCCTCGTCAATATGTACTTGAATTTGCCAATTTTCAGTATAGTTCTTATGAAACTACTTAAGGAAACATGTAGTTTGGACTTGGTGTAAGACCACTGCCGTTGTAGAAGCGGAGGCAATGAGTCCTGCCAATCTGAAAATTTCAGCTATTAACAGTTCAATAAAATGTTTGCTTTGGTGTTTTAAGTGTCTTACCAACATTTGCATAAACGCTATTGAGGTTCTTCTATATTTACAGGGAGCTAGGTAGCTACTGGCCTTTTAAGGATCATAACAGTTTGTTTTGGGTCCTGCCATATGGTCCAATTAACACAGTGTTGCAACATAAAGCTTTTACATGTAACATGATACATATATTGTGAGGCATTATATTGTATTTAAATGTTTCCAGACAGTAAAACATAGGAGTTCAGGACACATGCTGTGAGGTAGACTTTTTTGTAAAAGGATGCATTGATGTACAGAACATACTTTGTATTGCCATAATACGACTCACCATTCCAGATTTGAAACGGTCCCTGGGTCAGACCTATCTTCCATATGGAGTCCTGAATGGGCCTTAAGCCCATTTGTAGGGTGGAGGGTGATAATTCCTCACTTTTTTTGGGTACTGTATTTGAACTCAGGGTCACTCGACCACTGAGCCATATCTCCAGCCCTATTTTGTGTTTTATGTAGAGACAGATCTCACTGAGTTGCTTAGGGCCTCGCCATTGGTGATGCAGGCTTTGAACTCACAATTCTCCTGTTTCAGCCTCCCTAAGTGCTAGGATTACAAGCTTGCACCACCGCACTTGGCTTTTTTTTTTTTTAAATATAATATCTTTATTTATTTTATGTGGTGTTGAGGATCAAACCCAGTGCCTCACATGTTTGAGGCAAGCATTTCAACACTGACCCACAACCCCAACCCTGATAGTTCCCCTTTATACCTGTGCAGGATGGTATCAGAATTGAAGCCTTCTCTGTGAACAGGTGTTATATTATTACCATAAGGGAGTATCCATCTTGAATCTCTAGATTGAACATCTGTTAGTCCCTCAGGAGACCTCCAATCTATGACCTATTTTTCTGCATCAGAAAAACATTATGGATGTGATGTGACATATCTTGTCCATTTCAACAATTTATGTGAAGGGTCCCTGTGACTGTGCTGAAAGCATGGGGGCCTTTTAATGGATAATGAGCATTAATTTCTTCTCTAGCAGGAGAACCTCTGCCAGTGAGAAAAGTAAACTTGGCATCCAGTCTTGGTCCTTCTGAGATCTAATGAACCCAGGTTTGGGGCTTGGTGTAATAACAATAAGAATTATTAGAGGGGACACAAAATGGAGGCCCAGAAGACAATGCTGAGTAATTACACAAAAAATGTTGGGTGGACCCTGTGGTTAACAAGGGACCAGGCAAAAAGGTGGTGAAATTAAGCTATACTGAGAGGGAATTGTCAAACCATGTTATTGGATGCAATAGCAGGTTGTGGAATATGGGCCCAATAAGTTTTTGTGCCACTAGCCAAGCTTACACTTGTGCATATTACAAGAACAAACATGATAAACCTCTTAACATAAATAAGGAATTGGCCTAGTTTTTAAATTGTTTCCAGGTTTGAGTCTCTGACATTGCTGTCCGGAGGGATGAGGCTCTCTGTGTATTTATCAGCTCTTATCGTTGCTGCTGCTTGAACTGCATGGCCACTGTTTTTGGAGCCAAAAATAAGATATCGAAGACAGAAGGAAAAAAAATATTTGGGTGGGGGTTAAATCAATGAAAGTCCCCTGAAGCCATAAATCACAAATAAGGTCCAGTGCTTGAGAAGAAGATAGGAAAAGGGGCAGTGTATATGATAAGCTGAGTTCCTCTCTGAGTGATGTAAAGAAGAGACAAAAGGAAGTATGGGAGAGGGACATCAGGAATTTTGGGTGTGAGACTTTATAGCTTCCTCAGGAATGTCTGGGAGGCCACCAAGTCGAAGTCTGATGGGGCTTGTGCAAATGGAATGATAAGAGGTGCTAGTTGGGGCAAGTTTTAAAGTTGCTGAAATGAACCCAAGAAGGGTGGCCTTCTAATTTAGCTGCGGTGGGGGTGGTTAGAATGACCTTGAATGAGCCATTTTATTTCCCTTGCAAGGGGGCCACAAGTTGAGGAGGGGAAATGTAGACTAAATCTCCTATTGAAATGGATGGAGGAACTTCTGGAGATTGAGGCTGGGGAAGATGTGTATGGGCATATTTCCAAAGAGCAGTCCTAAGTTGAACAAGAAGGGGCTTTAGGATATCAGGAGGGATGTTAGGTAATTGAGATTGAATGGTGGGGGGTGAGAAGGTGCTGCCCATATATAAGTTCAAAGGGGCTGATCAGGAGAGGTTTTTTTGGCAGAGCTCGGATTCAGAGAAGTGCTAGGGGGAGGAGCTTAGTGCAATCTAATTGAGTGTCTGCATATAATTTGGCTAGAATTGCTTTTAATGTCCTGTTAATCCTCTCAACTTTTCCTGAAGATTGGGGATGATAGAGTATGTGAAATTTTCATTTTATATTTAACAATTTGGCTAGTTCCTGGGTAATGGAGGAAGTAAACTCAGGACCATTATCTGATTGGAGGGAGGCAGTTAAACCAAAATGCAAAATTATTTTTTGGGAAAATAGAGTAGCCACTGTGGAAACCCTTTTGCTGCTAGTTGGAAAGGCTTCAATCCATCCAGTGAAGGTGTCTACTAAAACCAGAATATATTTAATCTTTCACACAGAGGGCCTATGAATGAAGTCTAGCTGCCAATCCACGGCAGAAAGGATTCCTCTAGCTTGTGTGTGGGAAATAGGGGTGGTCTCACATTAGAGTTCAGGTTAAATGTGAGACAGGCTGTGCAAGTGTGGGGAAATTTGTTGGAGGTATTGTAAATTTGAAGGGAATATATTTAATGAATTATTTAATAATATCCGGAGAAAGCATGTGTCCAGGTGGAATAAATTATAAGATAGGATAAAAGGGACTTAGTTTTGTCAGGGGAAAACTGGAGTTTGGGGAGTGCAGAATGTAAAACCATTTGGGGGTGTTGGCCAGACAATACGATTTTCTTAGCAAGCCTGTCAGCCTCCTGGTTCCCCAAGGACACATAATCCTTTTGAGTCTGATGTCCTCTACAATGTAGCATAGCCGCCTTGTGGGGTAGTAGTGCAGCATCAAGCACATCTTTTATGTAGTTAGAATTGAGGATGGGAGTCCCTGCTTGAGTTAGAAAGCCTTTTTCTCTCCAGATTAAAATGTTAAAATAAATAATATTATATGTATATTTGTAGTATGTAAAAATATTAACTGATTTGTTTCTGGCTAATGACAGAACTTGAGTGAGGGCCACTAAATCTGCTTGCTGTTATGTTGTATGTGGGGATAAAGGAGCTAATTCTAATATTTGTGTAAGGATGAAAGGAGAGGCTGTGATAGACTTTCCCTGAATTATAGCATAACCAGGAAGGTAAGGACACTGTATCTGAGAGCTCCATCTATGAATCAATCAGGAGAGTCAGGTAAGAGCTGATCTGTTATATGACAGAATGGGCTCATCAAAAAGTTCAGAATATCAGGGCAAGAGTGAGAAATCACAAGGGCATGGGGGTTTTTTGGGGGGAAGAGTAATTTTTTGGGGAGAGCAGAGTAGCTGACTTTAGTGAGGATTCTTGTTGGAAGGTCGTTAAGTGATCTAAGAGCTGTGCATGTAGTAATTGGACTATGGTTGGGGGCAGGGATAAAAATGAGTGATGACTAAGGGGATCTGAAAGGGAGTGTGTGGTAAGAACAGTAATGGGTTGATATAATGTGAACTTTCTTGGCTCAGGGATCAGAAGAGCTACATTTGTCCAAAATCCTAAGGCATTGGGGCCAACCTTTATAAACTAAGTCTAATTGTTTAGAGAGGAATGCAATGGGATAGGGAGTGTCTTCTGCCATCTGATAAAGAATTATTAATGCCTGTCCATGTTCTGAATGAAGGGCCAGGAAAAAAAGGTGTGTTAGGGTTGGTTGAATAAAAAATTGAAGATATTAGGAGGGAGTTTTGACTCAGAAATAGTAGAGGAAAAGGAGCAAGGAATTGGAAGAAAATATGAAGGATCTCCCTTGGAAGGCTTGTACAGGGGCTTGGCTATAACAGAAAATTTTGGTATTTAGATATGAAAATAGTTAAAAAGGCCAAAGAGGGATAACATGTCCCGTTTGGTGGATGGGAGGGGAATGTCCCTTAAGGCTTGGAGTTTTTCTTGGAGAATGGTCTGGGAGGTAGGGATTAATAAGATGCCTAAGTATTTCAAAGTTGGGCATTGGATTGTAAAACCCAGTAACCCCAGGAGGCCACGGAGTTGAGCAGGATGCTAGTATTATTGCATCCAACCTGCATCTCTCCCCAAAAAGTGCAGCCCAGGTAACTCTGCAGAAACAGCAAAGTTTATTGATGAAATAGGCACACAGGCCAATCAATTGGGGTCAGCAATACTTTCTTTCAGAGAGTGACCCCGAAGTGAGGGCTTCAGAGGTTATTATAGGGTGGGCTAACTACATCACTCAGGAAAACATGATTTGGCAGATATTCAATCTATAGTTATTTATAGTTCAACCATGATGTTGCCTGCTATGTCCCTTTTCAGTTCCCAGAAATTTAGGTAACTGGCCAGGGTGTCTGGCAGCCTGTGGTTTTGTACCCCCATCCTTGAGAAGCAAGCATAGCAAAGCATTAATCACAGAAGCACAAAGAGCAGGTTAGCTGATACGTGCAGGTCTCAGCCAGTGTGAGTCCATTTTGAGTTTGGATTTTACAGTATGACATGTGGAATGTTCTAATGAAGGACTACAGAGCAGAAGGTCACCTACATATTGAATTAGGTGACTAGGGGATAAATCTAAAGTGGCCAAATCACGTTGGAGGGCCTGGCCAAAGTAATGAGGGCTATCTCTAAAGCCTTAGGGAAGAACAGTCCAAATGACCTCTTGTGAGTTGTGAGTGTCTGGGTCTGTCCAAGTAAAGGCAAAAAGTGAACATGAGTCTGGGTGGAGAGGGATAGTAAAAAAGACATCTTTAAGTCTAGTACCAAGAAATGTGTAATGGAGGCTGGGATATGAGATAAAAGGATGTAAGTGTTGGGGGGCTGGGGTTATGGTGCAGTGGTAGCGTGCTCGCCAAGCACGTGGGAGGCACTGGGTTCGATCCTCAGCACCACATAAAAATAAAATAAAGATATTGTGTACAACTAAAAAATAAATATTTTAAAAAAAAAAAGGATGTAAGTGTTGGGTACCACAGGAAAAGTGGGGATAATTGCATCCTTGATTTTCCTGAGATCCTGGACTAGCCAAAATTTGCCATTGGATTTCTTTACTCAAAGGATGGGTGAATTGTGAGGTGAATGTGTTGGTATGAGGAGTTTGGTCTGTGGTAAATGGGAGATAATAGTTTTCAAACCTCTAAGAATTGTGGGGGTCAGGGGATATTGGGGAACAGTCACATAATAAGTGGGGTTTCTTAACCAGATATGATTGGGAGGATAATATCTTGCTATTTGGGATTGAGAAGTATCCCAGACTATGGGGTTAACCCCAACAAGCAAAGGGCCATCGGGAGGCTTGGGGGGCATAAGAGCCTGGTTTGGACTAGAGTGAATTGAAAAGATGGTGGTGGACTTTAAAGGAGAGATAATAATGGAAGCTTTTAATTTGTGGAGGAGATCTCACCCTAATAGTGGGACTGGACAGCTCAGCATCACTAAAAAAGAGTGAGACAGTGAAAGGGATCCAAATGTGCATAAAGCAGGGATGTCTTTAATGGATATGTAAGGTTCCCTGAAACTCCCATAATTGGGGTATCTGATTTAAAAGTATATCCATGCCAGTAGCGAAGGAGTTTCCTCAGTGTTGACCAGAAATGATATCGCACGGCCATCCGCCATCCCTATGACACTGGGTTCCTTGGATGGATCACCTGAGGTGGCTGTGGCAGTGGAGTCCAGGCCTCCTCATTTCTACAGTTCCTCATTCCTACAGGGAGCTGGATACTAGGTAGGTGTGACCAATGAAGAGGTGTCCTTCCCTGGGGATATTTCTCTCACCAGTGTCCCCATTGTCCAAATTTGGGACAGGGCATATGTGGGGTTCTTGGATTAGGGCAGGCTTTTGCCCAGTGCCCATCATGACCACATTTGTAGCAGAGCTTTGGAGGTCAGTCGTGGGCCTGGTGGAACCTATCCATGGGCCTGGTGGAACTGTGAGCCATGGGAGTATAAAGATTCTGGGTCGAGGCAGGAGCCATAGGGGCTTTGTTTGTGCTCTGTATTGCAGAGGCCAGGAGCTGATATTTAACTCTGAGATGTCTCTCTCTTTCATTTTTGGCTTCATCCTCCCAGTTGTTAAAAACTTTAAAAGCTGTATCTAGAAGCAACTGTTGGGGAGATTCAGAACTTTTCTCTAACTGCCTAAGTTTCTTGTGAATGTCAGGTGCAGATCCATTTATAAAGTGATGTATATTTGGTGATTGCCTCAGTAAGTCAGATTAAAAATAGGGCAGGATTTTCATCTGGTCTCTGGGTAACTTTGACTTTCTTCTAGTTCACGTGAGTGTGGAAATTTTTTTGTCATTCCCTTGAGGAGGGAGGTAATCATATACTGTAATCTAATCACCACTGGATGTTGTGGTTGATAAGACCAGTCTGTTTAAGTTAGAGGAAGAGCTGTGTCTGCAGTCAGATGGATTTCTGGATTTTGACCTTGTAGGAGATCAGCATAATCTCCAGCAGCCTGCCAAATGTGGGCACATTCTTCACTCATGAGAGTGGAATTTAAAATATAATATATGTTTGCCCAAGTAAGACGATATGCCTGGGTTAGGCAGGTGAGTTCCTTCCTATATTTGGCAGGGTTTTCAGGAAATGAGCCTAATTTTTCTTCTATCTGGGACACATCCACCATGGAAAAGGTAATATGAACTCAGACAGTTCCTTCAGACCCTGCCACCTCCCGAAGGGGAAACATATGCTCTGCTGGGAGTGCGCAGAGGGGGTGGAGTGGGGGAGGGACAGGTCAGATTTGTGGAGGGGAATCTGCCTGGTGTGCTGTAGGGCTTTGAAGAGGAGGGTCTGGTAGGGAAATAATGGTATTTTGGGGAAGGGAAGCCACTGCTTCTGGGGAGCCGAATGGCAGAGATCTCTGGCAGAGAAAGAGAAAGAGAGAGAAAGAGAGAGATAGATAGATAGATAGATAGATAGATAGAGAGAGAGAGAGAGAGAGAG
>PVHX01013369.1:0-38830 GCA_004024805.1 Geosciurus inauris | reverse complement strand
CTGAATGTGTCAGGAAAGAAAAAAGGTAGAGAAGGGAAGGAGTGGGCTTTCCTTAATGTCAACAATAGGCTTGGTGTAAGTCCCTTTATTGTCCACGTGGCATGAAGGCATAAGGATGTAATGTGTGGTTGATCTTTGGTATCCGAGGGGGCTGTTGGCATCATACCTCAGACTCAAACTTTTTGGGCAGCACTGAGTAGACCCAGCCAGATGCCTTCAGTCACTGTTGAGAATTCCACCTGACATGCCCACCAAATTTCTTCCACACAGCAGTTGACTCAGTACCCCAAAGGGCTGTCAGGGTGAGGCTTTGGGACTAAGGCCTTCATGCAGCACCAGGGAGTATCCCTAGCCACTGCCTTCAGTTGTCTAAGACCTGTTGCCCTCTCCCTCCCATCGAATCTCCTGCGTAAAGTGGACAGGAAAGGGAACAAGGGAAACACACTCAGTTTGTAGCTCCAAAAAGTGGTGGCTGGGGAGTCTCCCAGATTTCAGAGAGCTTTAAGGGTGCCAGACACTCAACAGTCACTCCTCAAGTCCCTTCAGCAGTTTAACTGATTGTGAGGAAAGAAGAAAAGGGGTTCAGGGAACAAAGAAGCATTACCTTTATCCCAGTTCCTGGCCAATGCACCAAAACTGTAAGGGCAAGAAGGCTAAGATGCAACAAACTTTACATATCAGCTCGGTGTTTTATTCAGGACTGAAGTCCCACACAGTAATGCGGGGACAGGATGATGTGGCAACAAGACCCAGTTTCCTGGTGCAAAGTTAAACCACCAACGAAGAGAGGGACTGGGTTTTTTTAAAAATATTTTTTTAATTGTAGATGGACACAATATCTTTATTTTATTTATGTATTGTTATGTGGTGCTGAGAATCAAACCCAGTGCCACATGCTTGTGAGACAAGTGCTGTACCACTGAGCCACTACCCCAGTCCAGGAACTGAGTTTTTCATAGGCTATTTTGGCGGGTGGTCTAGTCAGGAATGTGTGGGTTCTCTGGGGCACTCAGGAAATTGGGGCTTCTTTATCAAGTCAATGGGATGCTCAATTTCATATTTCAATATAATGAATGATTCCTTTCTCCCTGGATTAGCATCAAAAACACATTGTTTTTGGGGAAGGTGGGAGCTGTTAGCATAATTAGCATCAGTAAGACATTTTTGAGGAAGTCAAAAGTCACCAAATGAATGGCTATATTTCATTTTCACACTTATTAGAGGGGATTTTATCTGCACTTTTTTGGCTGTAATTGAAGAAGGGGATTACAAAGTTGTAGTTTATGATTGCAAGGCAGTGTAGAGATGGTGCAAGGGGGGGAACTCTTGTCTTTTATTGGAGAATGTTTTATGTTTGTCCATGTTCAGAGTGAAAGGTCAGGCCCCTTCAATCCAATCACTTTGTACTGAGGAGCCCAGGATTGGATGGAGGTGCCCGGGGGAGGGGTGTTGTTCTCTGGGGATGTTCCACCTTCCAGTGTCTCTGTTGTCCCCAACTGGGACAAGGCTGTGGGGGGGGGGTCTTGTATTAGGGCAGGCTCTTGCCCAGTGTTCATCTTGATCACATCTGTAGCAGGGCTTTAAGGGTCTCTTAGCAGGTAGAGTGGAACTATAAGCCATGGGAATATTATGAGAGTGGGTCAGGGCATGAGCCATAAGGACTTTGTTTGGGCTCTGAATTGCAGAGGCCAGGAGCTGATATTAAACTTTGAGATGGAAGGAGGGGTTTGAGTGTGGAACAAAGAAAACTTTCAGAGAGGAAACCTCCAGATACTAGTTTTTCTGTGTCAAATATTGTTTCAAAGTCTGTAGAAAATCTTCATCAAAAGTTTCATATTGAGGCCATATGTGTGGGCTTCCTAATTAGTATTTTCGCCAGATTTTTGTGCTGAACTTAATAAGGCATTTTAGTTTGAGTCCAGTGTGTGAATAGTGGGTTTTAAAATTGGCAGTAAAACAGCCCAGTGGGGTATCCTTGGGAATGGATTGAATAATTAGCATCTTTGGAGAAGGTTGAGGATGGTGGCAATGGAGGAGAGTGGTAAGGAGCTAGGTCTAGAGAAAGGTGGGAACAGAGCACAAAGTTTTCTCTACAGTCTTTATGCTACCAAACTTGCCAGTCTCCACCTGGACTTTCCCCATGAGCAGTTGGGTAAATGTTTTCCATCAACCCCAGTGGTAAAAGGCAGGGCCTAGGTACCCAAAAGGCATGTTCTCTGTTCAGCATACAGGGGGGTGGGGGATCAATTTAGAAAGGAGTCTTACCTTTCCAAAGGGATGAGAAGGCCAGTGGTGGATGCAGAAGTAAAATTGGCAAGTCAGTCCCATAACTTGCAAAGTTTGCTGAATGCATCAGGGAGGAGAAGGCAGGGAAGGGAAACAGTGGGATTTCCCTAATGCCAACAATGGGGTTGGTATAATAAGACCCTTTATTCTCCATGTGGCATGAAGCCATAAAGAGGTAATGTGCAGTTGATCATTGTTACCCCAGTGAGGGAGGCTGACGGGCCTCACACTCAAAGTTTTTGGGCAGGGCTGGGGAGTGGCCCCAGCCAGATGAATTCAGTCACTGTTGAGCCTTCTGTAATGCTCAGACTCATGAGACCACCAGAGACCACCAGGAGTCTGATCCTGATGCAATTACAAAAGGGGTCTTTTATTCAAGCTCGAGCAGGGTTCGCACACACCTTCACCAATGCAGCGGGTAGAGAGGTGCGACACTGAGTCTAGGGGAGCAGGGATTTTTATGGATTACAATTGCAAGCAGGGGAGTACATACCTTGGTGTTAAGTGATTGGGTGAGGAAAAGCACGCACATGGGGACAGTGGTCTTGTCACTACAGGATTGGGTAAGGGTGAGCATGGTCAGTATGAGGTCAGTTGGCCTTTAGGCTGATAGGTTTGGCTATGGTGGGCTGAATGCTTAATTTCCTGTTTGGTTGGCCCAGATTTCAAAATGACTCACTGGCGCCAGAGCAGTGTGCCATTAAGTGTGTTGCAGTTCCTTAGGATCTGGGCTATGTCTGCTGAGTGGAGGACAAAAACTCAGAGTCACAAAATGGTGCAGGTCTTGCCCTCTCACTTCCACCTGACATGCATACTAAATTTCCTCCAGGAGCTTCCTGGCACAGAGTGGCCCAATGCCCACTGACTGATGGGAGTCCACAGGGATGCAGCCCCAGGATCATGAGTTCCCCACATGTCCTCTGGCCAGTCCTGTCAACTCTGCACAGTGGAGGACAAAGGAAATTGTGCCAGGCTTCAGGGTTGGCCCAGAGTCACAAAGCTACCCACCCCAGGGTGCACAAACTCAACACCAGGAGGCATGCCCAATGTCCAACCCAAGAGAAACAGGATTACTGCTGAATCCACTCTGCCTTAGCAGGTGAGAGAATCAGAGAGGCCATGGCTGAAGGCTGGAGCTGTGCAGGATGAGAAGGCGAGGGGCAGTGGAGTGTTAAGACTGGTGCCTCTAGTGCATCACAGGGCAGGTGAGCCAGGGCACATGGAGTTTCATTTCATTCCTACAGGCGGCCAAACTAGGAAATGAACAGAGGGTCATGTGAGACAGGAAAGGGGCCGGGTTCAGCTGGAATGCAGTGTCCACATGTCAGATGCCCCCTTAGCCAGCAGGCCCCCATGATCCTTTCCCTCAGGTTCAGCATTCCAGAATCATCCTGAGGCAAGAACTGTAAAAAGATATGAGAAAGCCAAGTACCACATACCTATTCCTCTTTCACCCTAGTCTCAGGGTCTGAACCATTGAGTGACATCTCCAACCCTCTATATTTTGAGCCAGGGTCTCAATGGGGTTGGCCTCAAATTTGTGATTCTTCTGACTGAGCCCCCAAAGTACCTTTGACTACAGGTGTGTACAACTGCACCAAGCAAAGATTTTCCTTCCTGAACTGAGCTATGTTTACACAAAAGCTTAACACCACATCAGACACCAGCTGCCTTCTACAGTAGGCTGACCACAGGCAGATGAAGAAAAGATAAGTTGTAGGGCCCAGACAGCAATATTTCTCCAGCTGAAGACCCACCACCCACACTGATAGTCTGATTGCAAAGGGCAGGATAAATCCTTCTATGTGCAGCCTCAGCCCAAGCTGCATTAAGTGTCTTCAATTTCCACCTTCCCCACAGCACAGAGCACCAGTTGCTGGCTGCTGACTGCAAAAACTGAAAATGTCAGATGCAGTGGCATATGCCAGTAACCCCTGAGCTTAGGAGGCCAACACAAAAGGTTCCCAGGTTCAAGGCCAGTTTCAGCAACACCATGAGCCCTAAGTCACCTTGTGAGACTTCTCTGAACATAAAAAATAAAAAGGGCCAGGGATATAGCTCAATGGCAGAGTGTTCCTAACTTCAATCCCCAATTCCAACCACTAAAATGACCAAAAACTCAAAACCCATGGGCTGAGGATATAGCTCAGCTGGTGGAGTGCTTGCCTCACATGCCCAAAGCCTGGGTTCAATCACCAGCACCACAGAAAAGATTAAAAAAAATCAAAACAAACCTCAAAACCTGAAAAAATTATTTCCACAGGATACTGTGCAGACAGTTCCCAGAAACTCCATCATCCTGCCACCACCAGCAGGGAGCATGTCAATGTCCCCATAACAACTCTGTAGCTTCCTGGTGCCAGAACCAGTCCTTGCCATGGCCACCAACATTGGCCTCACTTATTGGTCTTCCATGCAACTGATCTGAGGGCCTGTATTTGCAGCAGCACCTCAGAAAGACTTGGTGTGACATGAGGCTACTCCAGAGCTACCTTGCTGCCCAGATTCAGACCAATGATAAATATCATACAGTCAACCCTGGATGATTAACTATGGGCCCTTTAAAGGAAAAGAGTACAAATGTTCCTTGGGTTATTAGGAAGTTGCAAATACCACACAAACAAGAAGGACACCATCCAGAGGTTTTGAGTGTGACTTTCAAGTATGTTAGCTCACAGCTTCATTGCTTAGCAGCAACACCAAGTCATATACAGCTCATTTCTTAAGAGCTCATAAAATCAGTCTTGCATGGGTGACTGACAGTGACCTGCTTCCACTCAGCCAGAGAGAGATGAATGACTCAATAGGTCACAGAACCAGCTCAATAATAGCAGCCTTGATCAGCAGTCTGAGCAGTTGTTCACCTGTTATAACCTGTCCCACATGTGTTTCTAGGCTTCTGAGTGCACATGTACTATTTGTCCCACTTCCGGGTTGACAGGGATGGTGCAAATGGTCACTTAATACGTACCTTCAACTGAAACATGGTATCTGCAAAGAAAGAAAACATGGTTTGAGGACTGGAACAAACAAGCAAGTCCCTCAGCACATGGCCACAATGAGCTCCCTGCTGTCGGCACCTGTACCAGCACAAAGTGAAACCAGTACTGGTGAGGGAGCAGCAGATAAAAATTACACACATACACACACAGAGAGAACAAGGCAAGAGAGTCCTTTATTAGGCTCACATCCCTCTTTATATATGCTAAGATGCCCTATGTCCTCCAAGCGCTACAGGGTACACAGGGTGTGACTATTCTACTAGCACCCTGCAGCTATTCGCAGGAATGCAGAACTGTTACAAGAAGGTGGAACTATGTTTAAAACCACATGATTGAAAAACCTGATACTGTTGCACATTATGTACTGTGGAAATACTCACGCCAGCTCTCTCCCACACCCTTCACACACTAAGAGCTCGCACAAGACAAGGCCTGACAGCACTGGCTGGGGCCCTGTGTATGGAGTCAAAAAATACATGGATGGCCAGGTTTGGCCACTTGTTAGCTGCGGGATTCTCTGTAATCAACACAGGCTCTCCCTCAGCCCATGGCCTTTTTTGAGAATCTGGGGTGGTGTGAGGGCAGATCATGTAATGCATGCAGCTCCTGGGCATGATGAGAACTTGACCTGGTGGATAACAATTAATGCAACTTTACAGAAAACCTTGGGATCCTTTCCCAACCTAATAACATTTAGTTCTTAACACTACTTTTTATGTACTCAGTCTTCCCAAAGCTGAATGAATAAAAATAGCCAAGTGATACGTGGCTCCATGTAAGCCACCATTTTTAAGCCATTCCTGCAGGCACAATATATTTCCTTCCCTCCCTGCAGATAGAAGTGTCTTCAGCAAATCTACTGTTGTCCCAATTTACTGCCTGTTGCCAACTTGAGGGCCAGAAGGACTAGAATTGATCTCAGTGTATTCCATCTGTAAATTTGGAGAGTGCTGTGAAACTTGATCCCTGAAAGGGTTACCCTCAGCACAGAATGAGTTCTAAAGGGTTCACCTTAACTCAGAATGAGGGAACCGAGTGCTGGTTCCCAAAGTTTTTACCCACCCACAGATCCAAATAAGGGTCCTAATGTGTTCCCCCCCACCAGGCCAGAATGAGTCCTGATTCTCAAGTGGTGATTCCTGAAGGGCTCACCATTTCAGCTCAGAATGTGGATCCCAAAGTTTTCACCCTCTCCCAGCCCAGTATAAGAGTTCTAAGTGCTGGAGGATCCATCAACCCTGAACTGGGAACAAGTGTTCAACATGCCAGCTCCTGAAAAGCTCACCCCACAGCCTTGAATAAGGGTATATTCCACAAATGCAGTTCAAGGCTCCACTTTGTGTTCCATGTACCTAGAAAGCTACCTCCACTCACTAAAGGGACTGGTCAATTGTATTTTTTTTTTTTTTGGTTCTCAGGATTGAACTCAGGGATGTTTAACCACTGAGCCACATCTCCAGCCCCTTTGTGTATTTTATTTTCATACAGGGTCTCCTTGAATTGCTAAGTGCATCAATAATCTGATGAAGCTTGCTTTAAACACTTAATCCTCCTGCCTTGGTTTCCTGAGTTGCTGGGATTACAGGTGTGCCCCACTCTGCCCAGCCTGGGGCTGATCAAGACCCAAACTGTCTAGGACTCTGGAAAACAGCTACCCTGACACATGTGCAAGCAAAACAATGACACCAGGACCAGTCCATCCCTCTTAGCAAAATCTCCTCCCTTCAGCCTCAGAGTTCTCATCCAGACTGCATGAACAATACCATGAAGAAAAAGCAGCTCGATAAATTAGCTTAAGAACATTTTCTTCAAAGAACAGGAGTAAGGTGGGCAGGCACAGGCCTGTAATCTTAGTGGCTCTTGAGGGTGAAGTAAGAGTATCATCAATTCAAAGCCATACTCAGCAATGGCCAGGTGATAATCAACTCAGGGGTATTCAGTCTCTACATAAAATACAAAACAGTTCTGGGTTTGTGGCTCAGTGGCCGAGTAGCACTGAGTTCAATCCCTGGTTCCCTCTTCCAAAAAAAAAAAAAAAAAAAAAGTAGGGGAGAGCATTTACTGTAGAAAGGAAGGGCAGGCAGGTTAAGTGTATCCTCTTATAACTCCAAGACAATCTATAAAGAAATCCTAAATATTTTCTTTATGAAAATGACATAGTTACATTCTTTCTCCCCAAGCATTTTGGGAAAAAAAATGTTTAATAAAATAAAGTAATTTTTAATGATCACATTACCCCATCAATATTCCTGCAAATAGAACCATCACATCTTGGCATTCAGTCTTCTTGTTCTTTGGAATCCTTTGGCCAGAGAACCCCAAAGTGAAGGGAAACAGAGAGTCACACAAGGGTTCTTTATGGTGCCAAATCAAGTATGGAAGAACCAATAGAAATGTTGCCTGGATTGGTGGTTCTCTTCTGCAGAATGGGTTGTACAACTCCAATCTCAAAAGAGCTGTTTGTTTTTAATGTTTGATATTGAACTCAGGCGCACTGGACCATTGAGCCACATCCCCAGCCTTATTTTATGTTTTACATAGACACAGGGTCTCATTGAGCTGCTTAGTGTCTCACCACTGCTGAGGCTGGCTTTGAACTCAAGATCCTCCTGTCTCAGCCTCCCAAAGTGTTGGGATTACAGGCCTGTGTGCCATGATGCCACCTAAAAGAGCTGTTGTTGAGGTCTGGTGCTTACCCCTGTCCCTGGCAGATAGAGCTCTCTCCCTGTTTCTCTAGGAGGTGTTCTGGGGTCATGGAATGCTACTACAACATTCCTGGTATCCTCTAGCCAGGTATTTCAAGAGCCCAAAGGCAAAGGTGAACATAGCTGTTTATTTGCCCTATGAAGTTTGAAGGGAAGGGGACCAAGGAAAGCTCCAGAGACCTGGTATCCTGTAGGGATGGAGGTTCAAGACCTAGGTGGGGGACACCCAAGTCAGGACGTGGTCTGGGAGTTCAAAGGGCTGGTGTGTAAGGGGACACAGGGTGGAAGACCAGGAGATGGGTCTCCTTGGTCGGGATGTGGGGACCAGACACAGCATGTGGAGTCCGGTGGGGATGCAGGGCGGTGGCATGGGGAGCCAAGCAGATGGGACTACAGGGTGGAGTTGTGGGGTTGGGGCCGTGGGGAATCTTAGAAGGCAGTTTTACTAAGTCCAGTGTGTCATGGGACACTCCCCAGAATTCGACCCAGGAGTCCCGGATGCCCCTTACTATCCATGTCCACCTCACATCAGCAATCCTTGGCCCAGCATACAGGCCTGTCTGGGCTCAGGCCTCAATCCATGAGGCAAGTCACTGTGGCTTCTCAGCATCCACCAGCCTCAGGCTGCACTCTGGGTTCTCTGCCTTTTTCAAGAATAGAACAGTGAGGCCTGATGAGTCCTGAGTGTGTTTCACAAGTTTATCTCCTTCAAACTAGAGTGCCCAACAGGACAAATGGCCCACACCTGTAACCAAGCAACTCAGGAGGCTGAGGCAGGAGGATGGCAGGTTCCAGGCGAGCTTCAGCAAATTAGTAAGAACCTAAACTATTTAGTGAGAATGTGTCTGCACTTCTGAGCATGGAGGGGGAAAGGGAGGCTGCATCAGCCCTAGGAGCCTATAACCAGGATTCCCTATATTGAAAGGAATCTGCCAAAGGAACAATAGGCGAAACCCGACCAAGGAGACCCATCTCCTGGTCTTCCACCCTGCACAAGGCCCCAGTTTCTGAGGATTTGAGGGAGGGGTCTATGTGCTGCCTTAGTTTCCCACCAGACCTCTGTCCCGTATCAGAGCCTCCTGTCTCCCCAAGTGAGGAACACATTTTACATGGCTGGGCTGCACATAGAAGGCCAGGTACAGAGGGAAGAACTTGTGGTTATTAGGGACTGAGATGAGAGGTTTGGGAAGGGCCCTGAGGGTGGGTAGGGCTTCTCACAGACCAGTGCAGGGGACATCAGGGTGTTTCTCTTTCTGTGTGATGCTGGGTGCTAGAGCCACAGGCTACACCCCAGCATGTTCCCACTTCTAGGCAATAAAAAAAAGTGCTGCTATGAACGGACATTTATGCACATTATTCTGTACAGACTTATGTATGTCCTACATACTTTTTGGTACAGATGTTTTTGTATTGCCAGATGACCAAAAGCAAGTAAAATAAAATCACTGGACAACGTTGATTTTGGGAGAATGCTCTCAAGCCGATTTCCCATTCAACAGAGTGGAACAGGATAATAGCACATGTGTTCTGCAGTATAGACAATTTAAAGGATGTGGTCAGAAAGGGGAAGGTTTAAGGCAGGAAGAGAAGGGCTTGAGGCAGGAAGAGGGCATGTAGTGGTGTGTCTCCTCTGGGATTTGTCAGGGGATCCTGCTGAGTTCAGAGTCTTTCTGGAATGAGTCAGGAAAAGTCCACTTATTGGTAAGAGGTGCCATTCTGGCTTACAAATCAGCATCGGGCTGGCTTTTCCTTTGTTCATGCTGGTTAGTTGCTGTTTCCTTTCTCTCAGCCGCGTTGTCAGAGGCAGCTATGTTGTACAGTCTGTGCTGCTTTGCACATGCGGGCTGCTTGCTGCTTTGTTCCTTGCAGCCCACATCAGCAGGGGTAGCCATGTTTGGCATTCTGTGTTCGCCTCACTAATCTAACAGTTTTCACAATTCAAATACATCAGGAAAAGAACGAGTGACCATTCCAGGATGATGTACATTCCTCCAAGGCTGGACATTGCAGTCGTATAGCCTGGCAGTCCCTAGGCCTAGCACTTGGGTGGGATATGGTACCAGTCAGCTCTTGGGAGCATGTAAAGTAGCTTCCCCTCTGCATGGGGACTTGCAGTCAGGGTCAGGAGGGAAGGATGCTAAGAGGAACTCCTCCAGGACATGGCTCCTGCCTGCTCACAACTATCTCTGCTACCTGTCCCACCTTTCCCCACCCTCCCTGACACACTACATTGCCTGGGAGGAGAGGCAGGTGGTGGTGGGCTGTGGCCAGCTCAGCTTGAGGTCCTGGGAGGGGAGCTGGCTCAGGCCTAGACAGCCTGCAATGACAAGCCTGTATGGGGAGGCTGCAGGGCATTTGGATGGGGCATCCCAGGGGTAGCTGTCTGCCCAGGGTGACACTGTCATAATTAGGCAGCTGTCCTTGGGGGCCCAGGCCCAGAGGGGTACAGCAGGCACTGGGTGTGGGAAGCAAGAGGGAGCCATCCCAGGACCCCAGGAGGCAGGAGAGCTGTGTGGTCCACTCCTGAGTCTGTTTTCATTTCCTTGTTTTTAGATTTGTGCAAACCTGCAGCTGCCAGCGTCCCCTATCACACATCTGCTGTCTTCTTTGTCTGGAATGTTCTAGATGGCTCTTTCCTCAATTTTCATAGAGTCTCTAATTTTTTGTCTTCTTATTCTGGTAGTAGAGCTTGAACCCAGGTGTGCTTAATCACTGAGCCACATCCCCAGTTCTATTTCAAGTTTATGTAGAAACAGGGTCTTGCTGAGCTGCTCAGTGCCTCACTGTTGCTGATGCTGACTTTGAGCTGATGATCTTCCTGCCTCAGCCTCCCAAGCCACAGGACCCAGATATCATCATCTCATTCTACACCCCAAGGACTGTAGGTGGGCAGGGGCCCTGGCTCCACAATCAACCAGCTGTTCAGGAATTTTCTCTTCTGTGTCTGCCTCCCTGCCTGGTAAAAGCAAGGAACTCCTGTGAAAAGGCAGAACAACCACAGTCCATTTGGGTGCTGTGGGGAGGTCAGGCCTGTTCTGTTCCCATGGAGCCAGAGCCTCTACCCCAAGGTTGCCTCACTCCTTGTGAGGAAGGCCTTCAGAGCCTAAGATCTTGTGTATCAGGGTACTTCTAGCCAGGTATCCATCTACACTCAACCAGCAGGGAGGAGGGGATCCCCAAAATTCCCCAGCAAAGATGAACTGAGAAAGGTAAAGCTGATCCAGCACAAAATTAACACTCACGAGCAGGGAGTTCTGTCTCAAGCAGTAACTATTTATTAAGAAGTTACAAGCTTATATAGGGGTGTCCAACCAGAGGATTACCTAATTGATTTGTAACTAATCACTTAAAAGGTCATCTTAGTGAAAAGCCAGGGCTGGCTGACAAGAAGCCAGGACTGGTATCTGTCCAGGGCTGGTATCAGTTTGGGACTATGGGAAACTAGCAAGAATCTTGGCCCACTGGCATGAGCCATGGTCAGAAAAAGAGAAGTTTGGCACGACATATCAGTTGGCAAAGAGCCAGGGCTAGGGGGAGAGAAGTCTCGGGGCACGTCAGTTGGCAATGGCTGGGGCCAAGTCTTGGTGTTCCAAGACCAGAGAGAGCAGTGTGTTCCCGCCTGCTCAGCTTGATAGCTCATCCTTGCATCACAAGTGTGTGACCCAGTCCTGTATATATTTCACCTTTTTTTAATAATAAGCAGAGTGAGCTGTACTCGAGTGTGTGCCTATTTTTGGTTGTCACCATCTTTCAGAGGATCTTACCCGTCATTGACTACTACACTAGCACTTTGGGCCTCACTTGCTTAGGGGTCATCCAGTCAGAATATCCCAGGGGAGGGGTTCTCTTCCTCCTGAGAGTTTCTCATAATGAGGACTGTCCATCATCACTTGGTATTGCCATTCAGTGACCATTGTATGGCTCCAACTCGAATTTTGAAAAATGCTATCAGCTTATTTACAATAATAGGGCCAAGGGGAAGGGCTAGTAACAGGGGGACCAGGGGTCCAGATAAAGCAAAGATTGGGGTAGTTAGCCAGGGAGACTGATTAAACCAGGATTCATATCTGGTCTCCTGTGATTCCCTTTCCCGTTTTCTTTTGGTGAGTCCCTCCCTGAGTTTGGTCATGGAGTCCCTAATGACCCTGGTGTGGTCAGCATAAAAGCAGCATTCTTCCTCTAATGCCACACAAAGTCCTCGCTGTTGTAAGAGCAATAGGTCAAGTCCCCACCGGTTTTGTAGGACTAATTTAGATATCAAAATCAGGGATTTTTTCAAGAGGCTGATGGATTGTTCAATTTGCTGCAAGTCATTATCAATAGCCACCCACAGAGAAGTGAGCCCTCGCTTCTGGGTAACTAGTGAGGCAATGCTGGTGGTCGTCCTGGCTATTCCCAGTCCAAACAGGGCAGCAACAGTCAGAGCCATGAGGGCTTTTCCCTTTGGTCTCTGCAGGGTACTTTGTCCCAATGTGAAAAGACATAATCTTCATCATGGTAGATAATGTGAAGTAAAACAGCCACTATAACACAAAACTCTGGAGACTGGTTAAACAGCTGACATGACACATGGGGCATCAGACCAGCAGGGGTACATTTTCCCAATGTGAAAAGACATAATCTTCATCATGGTAGATAATGTGAAGTAAAACAGCCACTATAACACAAAACTCTGGAGATTGGTTAAACAGCTGACATGACACACAGGGCGTCAGACCAGTTTTAGAGCAAACCCAGTAACCTCCTCCTTTAGGAGATAACCAATGTTGGGTACTCTCTCCAAAGAAAGGGGATCCAAAAGTGCTGGCATATAGGCCCATCCTGTGGGATGGCACAGCCCCTATGCCTGTGCCCTGGCCACTGAACTGGATCAAGGTTAGATCGGCCTTTTTATTTGTACAGGTTATTGGGATATGATTGGTCTTATCAAAGGAGACATTTATCCTATTGTTCCATAAAATGGGGGGTTAACATCATAATATAGCCACCAGGTTTTAGTGAGGTTAGGGTATGACCTATTGAGAGTATCATACATAGCAGAAATAACATCCCATAGGGGATTGGAGGTATCCTTTGAAGGGCCTAGAGAGGGTGTAGGGAGGCCCTGGGATGAGGTTACAGGGGCTTGAGGGTAGTTTGTAAGAGCATTACCCTGAAGGAATTATGAACTCCAGTCTCTTTGGAGGTGTGGTCCTGACCAAGGGACGAAGACCTTGGGGGAGGACAAGAACCTTATGTAGCCCAATAGTTTGAGAAGTGGTTGTCAATTTTCTCCTGATTCCAAAGAGGAGCCCGTCTTCTTGCCCATTTTGTTAAAGCTGTAGCCCCCAAGAAATACCTCCTCTATCCCAAGTGGCTGCAGCTTGGCCTTGGGACATAAAATTAATTTGAACCAGATTACAATAGGTTCCTTGAGCCCAGTGGTTTTGCTCATTTTTGGGAAACTTTTATGTGGGAGTGCCTTTCCAGGAGACTCAGATGAAATTATTGGTGTTCCCCTTTATCCACTGTACCGTACCTGTGGTCTCGCAGCCCCAGGTTGCAAAATAGAAATACTCAGGTTCCCCACAGCCTCGCTGTCTTTTATGTCCAGGGCATACATAGAATAATTGTCCTTGAAGAGCCCATAGGCCACCCCTGCTATCGCAGTTAGATTGGGGATTGTTTGTTTTTTCCTCCCAGAGTCCGTCCGCCAATTGGCATAAGTCAACTCTCAGGGAGGGAAACCAGGTTTTTGGATGGAGCCCCTGTACCACTTAATGTGATGGTTTCAGAGCCCGGGATGAATACTTCCCAGGTGATGTTATAGGCCTGATGGGGGTTGGGATTAGTTCCCAGAGCAAGCCCAAAAGAGGTTGGTAGGAGAATCAGTCTATTCATGATCCTAGAAGGGGGTTGTAGTATTGAAGATATTGAACGCCATGTGAGCACAGGTTACCAAAATGAAGGTGATCAGGGAAATGATTAGGATTATCATGCAGGCCAGACAAATGGTCCAGGACAGTTCAGGTATTCCTGTAGGGAATAAAAGATTATTCCTCAAGAGAGGGACTTTCTCTTGGGCAGGGGTTAAATGAGGTGTATTTAAGATTTCTTGCTGGAACCCATATAGGCTGTTTCTCTCCATGAGGGAATACACATCCAAATCTTCTCCCAGAGCTAATGAGTGGGTCTGGGCCTTTCCAGTTGCCTGTCAGGGGATCTTTCCACTGAACTTTAATGGTGAAGAATGGTGCTTGTTGTGATCAATGCATCTGAAAAGCTGTCAGAGGACAGTCCTTTGAAAAAATTAGAATATTTAACGTGAGCAATGCCAATCTTATTGGTCTGTTCCACCTTTTTGTTTTTGTAATTCACCCTTTAAGGTTTTGTTATGCCTTTCAATTATTGCTTGCCCTTGAGGGTTATAAAGAATTTCAGTAGTATGATTAACATGTGAGGAGTTACACCAGTTTTTAGATTTTTTTGAAATAAATGTTGGTCCATTATCTATTTTTAAAGACCAGGGTACTCCCATAATATTAATAGCCATTAATTAAGTTCTAATAACATGTTTGGTGGTTTGTCCAGCTTGAGTCAAGGCAAATTTAAAAGAGGAGTGTTACATCCAATTGTCATATTACATAGTCTGGTCAAATGTTTGCATTGTTGAATGGTTAAATCGGGAAAGAGTGTGTGTAAAGATAATGCTCCCATATGAAACTTACTATGAAGATGTCTAGCCTGTGTAATAGCCAATCCTATGAATTTATCTGTATGATCATTTACTTGAGTAGGAGCTCCAGGTAGATTGGTATGTGACCTTAAATGCTGAATATACCATGGAAATTGTCTTTTTTGTACTACAAGTTGCAATTATACCAAAAAAGGAGCTACCTTTTTTGTGTCAGGCTTTATAAAGGCATTTTTTATTATCTGAGCAGTTTGGACTACATATAGACTATCACAGAAAATATTAAGGGGTTGATCAGGACAGTGTATTAACAAGTATGAGAGACCTAGTAATTGTCCAATTTGTACAAAATAATGGTGGTGATATTTTTAATCCATCTCAGTTTGAGATATAGAAAATTAAAATGCTGTCTTATTGGCATCCACAAAAGCAGTTAAAATCTCAGATATTGTTGTTTGGGAAGGCCTAGAGTAAGTATTGATTTGTAATTTTAATTGTCTCAGGCTTTGGATGATTTTATCTGAAGGATAACGATTAGAAGATTGTCTAGAAAACCCTTCTACGGCTATCTGAAGGTCACAACTGTTAGGTAATAAATGTTTTATTTGAGCAGTAATAAGAGGCCATATAATTATGTTAGGCTCTTAATTATATATTATCTTTAACTGCCTTCTAATTTTTATAAGTAAATAACGAATATTTTGAATGTTTGAAGTTATTGTAGAGGCAGCAGCCAAGGAGAAATGTTCTTAATACAAAGGACCATTATGTTGTCAAAGGTATTTCACAGTAGTTGTATGATTAAAAACAATAGCTATCAGGTCCATTGTAGGATCATATGTAGTTAAATTAGCTTTGGGTAAAGACTTGTTAATTTTATATCCTTTTATCACTTACTTTAAATCTTTAACACTTACTTTGTATCCTCTTGTTTCTTCTACCATATAAAGACTTTCTTATGTAGAAACACTTCCTTTTTCCTTACACTAAGTACCATATTTAGAATCTTTAATTTCCTTCTATTTACATCCCAAAACAATCCTTGTAAAGTTTTGAATTTAGATAAATTACTCCATATTAATGATAAGAAATAGTTTGTTATTTATAGTACATTAAATGAAACAGTAGGAACTTTTAGGCCTTTATGTGTAGAACCCAAAACACAAAGAAAGGATAAGTGACTGCAATTTCAAAATCAAATTAAGCAAGCCTATAGTGTGTACATAAATTAATTGTACAGCTTAATGTTTGCCCCTTTTAAGCAGTGAGGGCAGCAGCTCCATCCAGGAACAGGGAAGTCTGAAACATAGAGAATCATAAAGGTAGGGTTACAACTAACAATGTTTTGGCAGTAGCAATACAGAGGCAGGTAGCAAGTCAATGATTTACATGGCTCAACTTCCTAGATAGGGAGTGAACTCAGGTTCCAGCATGAGGGCACTGCTTAGATTTTAAGGAGGGTAATCACCTAATAAAAACATGGTCCAAGCAAGTAAAACAGGAAAATAAACCTTTATGATCTCTTCTTGAATTGGCTTTCAACCTTAAGATAGAGTTACGCTGTGCTAGAGAATTACATTTATTTACTGTTTATGAAAACACAATGCTTAAGTACATAGAATTATACCTGTTGGGCTTTAAATTAAGTAATTTTATTTTAGTGATGACAAAGCAATTTTAAATCCTTCATTGAGCAACAATTTTATGAAACTCATACTTATAATGTTTGTCCTATTTATGTTAGGTTTGGTCTATTTACTTTTAACTTAGCCTATCCATAAAAATCACATTTAGTTAACATATTAAGTCATCATTTTTTGCTGAAGGAAATCCTAGAAGGAATGACAATTAATTATACTTTGAAGATTTTATAGAGAACAACATCCTTTATTGTCCAACCTTTTGGAATGAAAATTGTGAGGTAGTGATCTTAAAGACCTCATTAATTTTATTTGTCTACCCAATTTAAATCAACTTTTAGAATCATGTGAATCAAAGGTATTTGGATCCATTTTAATTTTAGTTTATGAGCACACCATACACTAGATTTGATACACAAACACATGTAAACAATACACAAGACTAAACACATGTAGACATCAAACACATGTAAACATCAAACAAAAATAGAATCTACTTGAATTAAAGGTATACCTTGTAAATTGGTCTGTGAGCAAAGTAAAGTGTAAAAAATTATAGTTGGATAAAATATATCTGATCAGAAATCTTAATTTTAGCATACAGTGTCAAAATGAGGAGCTAAAAATATATATATAGAATTTAAAACCCACGAGTCTTGGAAAAAATGGCATAGCTGTTAATTGTTTTAATAAAATAACATGAGAAGAAAGGAGATAGAATGGAGGGGGAAAGAGAAACCTCAAGTTAATTTGAACATATCTCACTTTACTTTCTTTTTTTATTTGGTTTCAAACCCCTTATCAGGCTTTTTCTAGCATTAGAATGTAAACTCCAATTCTGTTTGGCCAGAAGAACTGTTATCTTTCTGGGGCTTTTTAACCCTTTTTTTTCCCAGTCGGCATTTAGGCCAGGCTTGGGTATAAAACTTTATAAAGTATTATTTCCCATGACTTCTAGGAAATAAGGCTAGCCAAATTTGAATTAACTTAAGTTGTATTTTAGTTTAATAATGAAACCTGCAGCAATGTTCTTTAATATTATTAAAGAGTTCCCAGAGCCAGCATTTGGGAACCCTCATGCATAAAGCTTATTCTTATAAATGCAAAGTCATCTATAGAACACATCCTCCATTTGTGTTTAATGTATAAATTTAGTTTCATTTGTCCCTAAGTTAGTTTTCTCTCTAGGAGCTGACAAACATAAGCATGGCAGCATCTTGTTACGTTTTTTTTTTTTTAATATTTTAACAGAATTAATAAATTAATCTGCCCTTTGTAGTATTTTTTCTGTTTTTTGAGTCAAAATTTTTTAACTGTCCCCAAGTCAGGGGAGCAGCCAAAGGCAGATATAGCAGTTGGAGCTCTGGGTATGGGGCGATAGGGGAAAGGCTTTGTGAGTCCTGGAGGAGAAAATGGGCCTGGAGGGTGCAGCAGGATCACATTTTTCTTCCAGGGCTTTAGAACAAAGGGCATGCTCTCCAATAAAGACTTCCCCCTCAGAGCATGCCTCAGAAGGAGGAGGGGCTGGATACCCCCTTTTTGGGCTTAGCCAGTGGGTCAGGTAAAAAAGAGCCCTTTTGAGCCATAAGGGTAGGGTACACTCCCATGGGGGTTTTTACACCAAATTAACTTCCCTTTTATGTACCAATTGTTCTACCCTATTTCAGGTGTCCCCATTAAAGAGGTTAGCTACTGGGGAGCCAGGGAGAGTTTTCCAATCCTTTTCTGTTTGGGTGTCTGAGATCTCTAAGCTTCTACTTTTAAGCATATATTTCAGTGCTTTAAGCACAGGTTCCTTTACCCTCAAAGAAGTTTGCCCCCTCTTTTCAGGGATACTTTACCTCATTTGCCCTCGATTAGCTCAGTTTGCCAGCTATGTACAAGTCAGGTCCCCGCAACGTTTTGGGGTAACTCTGGTTCTTGTATGCCTCACACGGGGTACCAGATGTTGGGGTCCTTCCAACCAGGTAACCATCTCCCCCTTGACCAGCAGAAAGGAGGGGATCCCCAGAAGTCCCCTGCAAGACAAACTGAGAAAGGTAAAGCCAATCCAGCATGAAATTACCACTCACGAGCAGGGAGTTCTTTCTCAAGCAGGAACTGTTAATTAAGGAGAAGTTACAAGCTTATATAGGGGTGTTCAACCAGAGGATTACCTAATTGATTTATAACCAATCACCTAAAAGTCATCTTAGATGGCAAGAAGCCAGGGCTGGCTGACAAGGAGCCAGGACTGATATCTGTCCAGGGCTTGTATCAGTTTGGGGCTATGGGAAAATGGCAAGAATCTGGGCCTGCTGGCAGGAGCCAAGGTCAGAAAAAGAGAAGTTTGGTCAGACATATTAGTTGGCAAAGAGCTGGGGCTAGGGGAAGAGAAGTCTCCGGGCACATCAGTTGGCAAGGAGCTGGGGCCAAGTCTTGGTGTTCCAAGACAAGAGAGAGCAGGGTGTTCTCACCTACTCAGCTTGATAGCTCATCCTTGCATCACACCTAGGATACTGTGTGACCCAGTCTCCTATACTGGTGGAGATGATCCAAGCTGTGCAAGCTTAGTGCAGCAACAGGGGTTCTTCTGCCTCCCATTTCCTACGTTTGGTCAAATCTTCACTTTGACACAGTTAAGAATTACCCAGAATATAAACAGGGCTTCAGTTTTCCTTTGTGTTTTCCCTGCTGATTAGTGCCTCTGAGTTAATCTTAAGTTGGGTGAAACAATGTTGCAAAGTTATTTGTTTTGCCAGGTGTCCAAGTGTCCTTTCTGCTTACTCCTTTGAACTTCCCTTTCTATAGACATGACTGCCATGTGCTGCTACTTTCAGGGACACTATCTTAACATCCCAGGCCCAGAGCTAAGTGTAAGAACAGGAAGGGCCTTGAGGGTCAACCCAGAACATTCCAGAGAGAAAGACTGGGCCCAGTGGGTGTGGTGGTCAGGTGGGGTGACTGATGCACCCCCAGAGCAGCACTGCTACACAGCACTGCTATGCAGCACCTCACCTACAGGGGTGTGAGGTGACCCACCGCTTCTCCCTGGGACCTGGTGGATTGTGGCTGGGTGGCATCTGACCAGGGATTTGAGGTCAGTTTCTGGGCAGCCCCTGATGGGCAGTATGCCCAGGGTGCTCTCTGAGCCTCTGTCTCCTGCTACAGAGGCTCCTACTGATGAACCTTGATGTTCAGGCTAGCAGAAGCAGCAGCAACTGAGAATGAAGGATGGAAGGACAGAGAACTGTGGGGCATCAGTGCCCCTTGGTGCAGGTGAGCCTGGGGCAAACAGACTGCTGACCACAAGAGGTGGGTTGTCTGGAGCCCTTCTTTCTGTTTTGGTTTTAGTTTTTGAGAAAGGATCTCATTGTGTTATCAGGAAAAACAGGCCTGGTACATGGGTGGCAATGTGCAGCTACAGTGTATATTATACAGTCCACTGTGAGGGAGAAGGGCTGGCTTCTCAAGTCCAGGGACCTCCCAGAGTGGAAGACTTGAGGCCTTGACGAGCTCCTTTGTGTGTCTCAGCTGTATGTTCCACCAGAGGGCAGCAGCTGCAGCAGCTAGGACAGCTGTGAGGTAGGACATGCAGCTGTCAGGACTGGCTGGTCACAGGCCTGTCTGGTCTCGGGCCACCATCTTTGAGGCTAGAACCTGCCTTCACTTCTGTGCATCCACTAGCCTCAGGCTGATCTCTGGGCTCTCTGCCCTTTTCACTTATAGAACTCTGAGGCCTGATGAGTCATGAGTGTGTTAACACATGTATCTCCTTCAAACGAGAGTGTCCATCAGGTCACATGGCCCACACCTGTAACCCAGAAACTCAGAATTCTGAGGCAGGAGGATGGCAGGTTCTAGGCCAGCTTCAGAAACTGAATAAGGCCCTAAGAATCTTAGTGAGATCCTGTCTCTAAATAAATAATAGAAGGGACTAGGGATGGGTGCTGTGTTGCATGCCTGTAATCCCAGCTCTTTGTGAGGCTGAGAAAGTAGAATCTCAATTTCAAAGCCAGCCTCAGCAAATATGAAGTGCTAAGCTACACAGTGATACTCTGTCTCTACATCAAAAACACAAACTAGGGCTAGGGATAAAGTTCACTGTTGCATACCCCTGTGTTCAATTCTAAGTATGAAAAAAGGGAGGTCTGGAGAAGTCCCTCAGTGTTTAAGCACCCCAGGATTCAGCCCCTGGTATCAAAAAACTCCAAAAACTAGAGTACCCAGGGCTGACTGTCCCTGAGCAAGAAGCCTTTTGATGACCTGCTCCTGGCTGGCCAGATCCCTTACTGCACTCCTGGGCACGGAAGGAGAAGGACATGCTACATCAGCTCTCAGAGCACATGATCAAGGCTCAATATCTGGAGAGGAATCTGCCAAAGGAACAGTAGGCAACACTAGGGAAAATGTCCCAGCCTCCTCCTTTATGACCCTTAACACCTCCAGCCTTGTGATCACCTGGCCCACTCCAGCCTGGAAGTGCCTGCCACGTCCCCCACAGGTGTCTTGGTGCTGTGTTGTGATGGGTTGCATAAAGAATTCTATATGCCAGGGACACTGAGGGGCCATCCAAGCAACTTGGTATTCTTTCTGAGGGTGGGACCACCAGAGCTAAGAAAAAGTCCTTCCCTGAAGACAAGTGCCCAGTTCCCCTCCCAGCACTCTCTCAGGGTTGATTTGGGCTCACTGAGCATCAGGCTGGGACCCTCAGCAGAGTCCCACACAACTCCTTCCATTCCAGGGTGAGTGTAAGGCTGGTATCACTCAAATCCCTGGCAGTGTGGACATGACCCCTGGGGTGGGAGCACAGGCCACAAGCAAACCATAAGCCTTCTTTCCCTGAGAGCAGGAAGGACTGCTGAGTGTGCAAGAGTGTTGGTTGGGCTGCCAAAAGCAAAGAGTGCCATAAGCCCATCCCCTCTCCTCTATAGGCACAGTGCAAGATGACATGACACTCACAATGGAATGCAGATGGAAAGATTTGCCAAAAAAAATGACACAGCCACCAGGAAAGGGCTGTGCAGAATGCAGGCTGTTATTTAGATCAGATACAAACTAGTCTTCTGTTTGCAATGGATGTGATTCCTGAAAGTGGGCATGGTCCCCTCACTAGCCAAGAGGTGAACATGACAGCCAGGCTTTCACTGTCAACATGACACACACAAGAACTGGACATGCATGCAGAAGGGCCCAGGGGCCTGCTATGGCAGCAACGTGTCCTCTGGAAATATGCCAGGACCTACAAGCAGAGACAGGCATGGGTCCACGACCAGGTACTGCCTTGACTACCCCCATGCAGAACCACCCATGCTACCTCTTCCACAATCACCATCCACTCGATGGATACCAGAGCTCCAGGTCCAGAACAGACAGAACCCAGTGGAGTGTCCATTGACCTACAGTGAATGACAAACTGTGGCAACCGACTGAGGAGTGGGAGGCACTGGCAAAGGCTCTGGGAAAGAGGCCATGTGGCTTGGGGTGTCACAAGCTCTGGTGAGTGCCCTGAGACAGAGCTCAGCCCAGGTGGCCCAAGGCACCTCCAGAGGCAGCTGCAAAGCAAGCATGAGAATCCCTCCAAGTCCAGGTACACCTGGATTAAGGTTCTTTTCCACGGATGGACACACCTATAAACTGAGGGGACCAAGGGCAGAAGGCCCCAGCAGGGCTCAGCCAGCTGGTAGTATGTCTAAGACCCCAGCCCTGAACCACATTGGGGGGTCATCTTCTGTAAATGCCCAGCAAAGTGTCAGTGGTGCCAGACACAGGTCCATAAGCACCTTTTGTGGCAGCTGTCTGTCTATGGGGAGGCCTGCAGGAACTGTCTGTCACAGGGCAGCCCAATGCCCACTGACTGATGGTAGGCAGCAGAGATGTTGCCCCACAGCGTGTGTCCCTGCACATCCTTTGGCCAGTCCTATCAAATCTGCACAGCAGAGTACAATTTTGTAAGTGAAGAAAGACCATGGCACTGGCAAATTATGCAAGTCATTTTAGGCTTTATTCAGCAGAATTCATCTGTAGAGGTGGTGGACACATATTCCTGGTGGAAAATGAGTTGCTGAAAAAAGGAAGGAGCTGGGTTTATATAGGCTTTTAGTTTTCATGTGTATTTAGAAATTTCGGTTTTTTTCATCAATTTGTTTATCACTTGGGTGTGGTGATTAGCACTTTAGTTCCTGGGTTGCCTCTGGCAGGCATCAGTTTAGAGGAGGTGTTAACTGTCCACTTAGTCAACCTCAAAGTCCTAGAGCTGGGAAAGGTCGGGCTGGCTACCTGATTAGCATTAAAAAGACACTATTGGGAAAGTTGGAAGCTGCCAGTATGACTAACCACTGAAAAACAGTGTTGGGGGATATGGAGGAAATGTTTGGCCATTATTCTTTTCCTAAGCCTATATTGTTTTTCTAATTCCCATATCTATTATTGGAGACTCTGAAAGGAAGGAATTTCGAATTGGGTGACCAAGTCTCTGGCTTCTTGGAGCTGAGAGGGGGCTGTGAAGGGAAGAATTTCTTTTCAGAGCCCTGGAATTTAGGCAGGGGCAAGAAGATGTGGGAAGTTTTCCCATCTTCCTTAGTGGTATTAAAGGCTATATAAAAGTAAAATAGAAAGAGAATAACAAAAGCTATAGCAACGTGAAAAGATTAATTTGTGAGGGGGTCATTTTGGCCTGTGACATGACTAAAAGTTCTGTTAATCAAAAAGTTTTCTTTTTCATTAAGAGCTAAAGTTTAATCAGTTTTGAGATGTTTAACCGAAGAGTTCATGAGCTTGCATATTTTGGAGCATAGCAAGCATAATTAATCTTGGAATCATATTTTTTGCAATCTCCTACACTTTTTTTCCCCCTTGGGTTGAAATCCAAAAAATGGCCAGGTTATCTGAGCCGGCTGTGAAAGCTTTAAGCCACGGGTTTAGTGGGGGAGTGGCTGCCCCAGGGGAATTAGCTGACTTGGATGCAAAGCAATGGCTATAAAGTTCTGCTTAAGGAAAAAGGGGCTAAAGTTTGTCAAGATTTATGAACATGTAAATCATAAGGAGGAGGGAAGCTGGAAGTATGGGTGAGATGTAGATACATTAAACTATTTTTTATGTTTAGGAGATGTATTGGAGAATCTAGTGGATTCATGGGTAGCAGTGGCTTTTTAGGCCTTTGAATGGATGATACAAGGAGTTGATGTTTAATTTTAAGATGAGCTAAAAGTAACTGTTAGGGAGACAGGACATTCCTCTAAGTTTTTGCAGATGTGGGTTAGGGTTAAGGCCTAAAGTGAACATGTAAGAAGAGATTTCCATCAGGGATATTCACATCTAATGTTGTATATTTGGTGATTGCCTCAGTAAGTTTGGCTAGAAATAGGGCAGGATTTTAATGCTGTGATAATTTTAATGTTGGGATCTCGAGGTTGGTGGAACTGTAAGGGAGGGAGTTTTATCTGCTATTTTGGGGCTGTAAATAAAGAAGGGGATTACAAAGCTGTAGTTTATCACTGCAAGGCATTGTGGTGCTAGTGCTTGGTTCAGGTAACTTTTGTGATTTGATGGAGTATTTTTAATGTTTGTCCATGTTCTGAGTGAAAGGTCAGGCCCTCTCATTCCAATAACTTTGTGCTGAGGAGCCCAAGATCAGATGGGGGTGCCCAGTGGAGGGGCATTATTCTCTGAGCACATTCCACCTTCCGGTGTCCCCATTGTCCACAACTGGGAGAAGGTCAGTGGTGGGGCATTCTATTAGGACAGGCATTTGTCCAGTGTCCATCTGGACCACATCTGTAGCAGGGTAGAATGAAACTATAAGCCATGGGAGTATTATGAGATTGGGACAGAACACGAGCCATAGTGGCTTTATTTTTGGGCTCTAAACTGCCAGGAGCAGATATTTAACTTTGAGAAGTAAGGAGTGTTTTGAGTGTGGAAGAAAATAAACTTTCAGATAGGAAACATGTCAGCCTGTGTCAAGTATTGTTTTAAAGTCTGTCGAATTTCTTTTTCAAAAGTTCAATATTGAGTCCATGTGTTTGGGCTTCCTAAATGGTATTTTAGTCAGATCTTAGTGATGAAATTAATAAGTCATTTTAGTTTGAGTCTGGCATGGGAATAGTGGGTTTTTAAATTGGCAGAGAGACAGCCCAGGTTGGTGACCTTAGGAATGGATTGCATAATTACCATCTTCAGAGAATTTTGACGGGAGTGGCAATGAAGGGCAGTGGTAAGGAGATAGGTCTAGAGAAATGTGAAAACAGAGCACAAAGTGTCCTCTATGGTATTTATGTCTCCAAAATGCCTGTCCCAGAATGGACTTTCCCCACGATGCATTGGGGAAACTTTTCTCTGACAACCCTAGTGGTAAGGGGCAGGGCCCCAGTAGAGAAATAGACTATTCTGTGTTTAGCATGGGGCAGGGAGACTGACTGAGAAAAAAGTCTCACCTCTATAAAGTGATAAGAAGGCCTGTGGTGGAAGCAGAAGTAAAATTGGCAAGCCAGGCCCATGACTTGCAAAGTGTGCTGAATAATTCAAGGAGGGGAAGGCAAAGAACAGAAAAAATGGGCTTCCCTAATGCCAACAATGGGGTTGATAGAATAAATCCCTTTATTGTCCATGTGCCATGAAGCCATAAGTATGTAATGTGCAGTTGATCTCAAGTACCCCGGTGAGGGGGCTCAAAGTTTTCAGGCAGTTCAGGGGAGTGGTTCCAGCCTGCTCTCCACAAGATCTCCCTGGGCCTGAGAGAGAAATAAACCCCCAGAATCCCTGTGTCTGTGAGCTTGGACCACAGGCTTGGCTCTGATCTGAATTTGAGCCCCTGGGAGAGGGCAGTGAACTGCTCCCTTACCTAGGCCTTGGATTTTATTATAGCAGGGCCAGGGCCTGGGCATGTGTGGAGCAGGTAAAGCTCAGTGACATCTTTCAGGGTGAACAAGCTGGTGAAGATGTCACCCAGGGCACATGGGTCCAGCCAGGGATGTGGTAGATGGGCCCCAGTGGCCCTTACAGAAGACAGATGCCATGTCCCAAGGTGCTGCAGGGCATGAAATGGGGTACGTGAGACAGCACTGTGGGCAGTAGGGTGGGTAGTTGGCTGACAAACCTTCTCCTACCAGTTTCATCATGAAGTTCTCCTTCCAGATGAAGGAAAAGAACACAGCTCAGCTCTGCCCTATTGTGGTCACTCTCAGGGTCCCTCTCCCAGACCAGTGGGACTCTAGTCCCTCTGAGCCACTTGGCCTACACATTTCTGCCAGGCTTTTTCCATGACCCACATTATCTTCTGCATAGTGCAGGTTTCCCTGTACCACAACCACCCCATGAGGGTCAGTTTCACCTGCACACTCTGGGCAAGTGCCCTGCACTGACCTCTGTCCAAACCCCTTCTCTCCTTCTGGCCCCTGAAGGGCCTACTCCTGGCATCAAGGCCCTTTCCATTGAGCACCTTGGCCCCCTGGCCTCACCCTGTCATGAGGCTGTGCCCCACATTCAGGCGTCCACCCGGGTACCAGCCACTTCTCAGAGGATCTGTCTCAGTCCCAGTGGGTATTTTTAAAGGTCTGTGTAGGTCTGAGGAGGTGGCAGAGCACTTGCCTAGAATGGGTGACCCTGAGCTTAATCCCCCTGAAATGAAACAAACAGAAAAGTATGTTTTGAAAGAGAATTGACAGTCCTCATGTGCACCAGTGCTAGCCCTTCAAGGGCACAGCCACAGATAGAACAGGGCCAGGACACCAGAGATCACTGTAAACCCATGCAGAACAACACCTGTGCCCGGGAACAAAGGCAGGGTGGGGCAGGTGGAGAGAACATGCCCCAGGAGCGAGAACTGGCAAGACACACAATCTCATTCTCTGCATCGATTTAGGAATCTAATGCTGTCCCCACGACTTCAAAACCACACAGGCAGGGAAACACTGAGGAAGGGTCAGAATCAGGGTACTTGGTGGGGACAGAGCCCTCAAGTGTCTGGGCGGAGTCAGCAAAGGGTTGCTGTGTGCAACAGGTCCTGCAGGAGAGTCAGCACAGGTGGTCGGGTGCAGCACAGCCAGACCAAGGGCCTCTGAGGGACTGCAGGGCCAGTTGACAAAGGATGACTTGATGCCTTGCCTGGATCAGGATCAGGCTCCATAAGGGTCAAGGAAGCTGACCATGAATGATGGAGCTGCACAGGAACAGAAGGGGTGAATTCTTCTGTAACTGGCACAGGGGGACAGGGCTTCCGAGCATGACGACCACGTTGCAGACCCCATTCAGAGAGCAAATAACTAGAGCCTTCCACTGGATCTGTCCCCAAGGAACATGAGAGGCTTTTTACCTGAGGTGGTGCTGCTGGGAGAGTGTCTGGGAGGGGCAGAAGGCCCAGCTTCTTTCTCTTCCTTACTTCTGGTGGGAAGTGCAAGGACTGACGGTGGGCACCTTGCCATGATGCGCTGTCCCAGACCCACAGCAGCAGGGCCAGCCCTCCATGCGCCAGGAGACCCAACCTGAGCAGAGTAAGCCTGTCATCTTTCTACACTGAGTGCCTTAAATCTGTGTCAGCACAACAGGGAGCTTACTGCCAGTCAGGGCAGAAAGATGGGATTAGGGAGCCGGTTGTCCTGGGAAGAGCTGGCAGGGTGACACAATTTCTGCCTCCTCCCAGATAAGACCAAGCTTAGGGAATGCACAGCTTCCCCCACAGCCCGAGACAGCTCAAGCCCAAATGAGCAGGAATTAGGGAATACAGAAAAGGAAGAATCAGTCTCAGAAGAGAGGGGCCTCCTGGGCACCTGGCCACACCTGTCATCTCTGTGACCTGAGAGAGGAAGATCCAAGTCCCAGCCCAGCCTAGCAGCTTAACAAGACCCTGTAGTAAAGTAAAAAATCAGAAGGGCTGGGAGGCAGCTTAGTGTCAGAGCACCCCTGGGTTCGGTCCCCAGGACCGACACAAAAATGCCTATGAGCTTCTGGAGTGCAGGAACTGATGATGAACCTCACCTGACCTTGCCAGGGCCCAGAGCACAGGGGACATGCTGCCCGGTGCTGTATCCCAGACCAGGGCCTCTACAGGGCAGAGGTGGAGGCCAAGGACTGGGGACTGGAGGCATGCCTTGCCAGGCGCTGTGTCCCAGCTCAGCATCTGAGAGGCATAGAAGCATTCCTGGCAACATAGCCCACTCCTTCGCAAGGTCTTGAGCCCCAGTCCTTGGCCATTGGCCCTTCCAGTGGGAAGTGACCAGGGGCAGGACCTGGCTGCCACCAGGGAAACTGCACCCCCAAGTTCCTCAAGAAGGCCTCCCAGGATAACAAAAGGTGACTCTTAACAATAGGTAAAACAAAAGTCATTTTGACTTGCTTCATTTTAAACACCTAGCAAAAGAGTTATAAGCAAAATACAGCCATACCTGGGCATTTCCAAAAAGTAGTAATAATACTTCTAAATAGATCTCAGTCCCACATCCGCAATGACCCCAATGTTCTGAGTTTTTTATTTGTGAGACATATAAATTGTCCTCTATACTTTAATCTTTCTTAGTCCTCAAATTGATAGTTAACCTCACCCACTAGACTACGAGAGTGCCCAAATTAGTTTCTTACTTATAGGACTGAAAACATCCACCAGGATTAATACAAAAGCAGCAGGATTAAAAAACTCTACTACAAAAATGGTCAGCACAGGTTATTTTAGATATACAACAAGTCACATATTTTGTGCTGATGAAATATATTAGACCCCCTGGCATCTGCCATCCCATAAAACCAGTCATGCAAATGTTGTTTTAATGTAAACCAAGGTAAAACAGCTCCAGGAACCCAGGAGGCTTTTCAAGTCCAGAAATAGAGAGCCACAATATGGGAAATAAAAAAAAAAAACAAAACTATTATCTGTCTTAACTTTTCTTTTCATAAAAGTTCTACCTCACAAAATGTGAATTAAATCCCTATTGAATATGCAAAAGATAAAAGATGCAACACCGTGTTAATTGGACCATATGGCAGAACTCAAAACAAACTGTTATGATTGTTAAAAAAGCCAATAGCTACCTGGCTCCATGTAAAACTGAATAATCATGACAGGAAACCCCCTCAATAGCATTTGTAAAAGAGTCATTAAAGCATTCAAAGCATCAAAGGGACATAATCACCTAATGAGACTTGACACATTTTTCACAATACTTCTTTGGATATATTAAAATTAAAACCTCAGGTCTTGGCCACAGCTAATGCGCAGACACCCACTATGCATAGTAAAGAAATGTGGTACAGTTTAGTGCAAGAAATTTCTTTCCTCAACATTTTTAAGTTATTTTGTTTTCCTCACATAAGTGGACCACTAGCATGAAGAGTATTGTTAATTATAGCCCTGTTCTTATTTTCTGTAATTTGCCAAGCAGGATAAAATCAAACCACAAATAATATGATTCAAAGATTAATTATACTTGGTATGCTCTGAAAAATAACCGAGCCCATAATCTCATGGGATAAAAATCTAAAATCTGATTAGGCTTTAGCCCTTAACAACCAAAAATAATTACTAACAGAACTTTTAGTCCTGTCATGTGCCAAAATTACCTCCTCAAAAATTAATCTTTACATGTTGCTATAACTTTTGTTGTTCTTTCTATTTTCCTTTTTTATAGCCTTTAATAAAGTGATCAGTTCAGCGGCCACTGCCTGGGAACTTCAGAGCATCCTCTCCTCCACTCACTGTCTGATCTGCCCCCCCCATAGAGCAAACACAGTTTTCCATAAACACAGAACTTCCTGCATCCTTTTGCCCCATGCCTAATTTCCAGGGCTCTGAAAGGAAAGTTCTTCCCCACATGGCCCCATCTCAGCTTCAAGAAGCCAGAGACTTCATTGCCCAATTTATTCCTTCCTTTCAGAGTCTGGAAAAGTAGATATGGGAATTAGAAAAATAATACAGGCTGATGAAAAGAAGAATGGCCAAGAATTACCTTCCTTTCCCCCAACAATATTTTCCTGATATTAGTCTGGCTGGCATTTCCCACCTTCCCCAACACTGTCTTTGTCATGCTAATCATGCCCACAGCCCTATCTTTCCCAGCTATATCTTCTTTTGGGTTGATCAAGCTGGAATTTAGCATCTCCCCTAAACAGAGGCCTTCCTGAGGCAAAACCTAAAAGTTGGGGGCCTATCACCACACCAGAGTGATAAACTAATTGGTGAAACAAACACAAAATTTCTAAATACCCACAAAAAGGAAGAGTCTTTATAAACTCATTTCCCTTCTTTATTTGGTGGCTCATTTTCCACCAGGAATATGAGTCCACCACCTCCACAGATGAATCCTGATCCTGAATAAAGCCTAAAATGCCCTGCATAGTTTGCTGTTCCTGTGATCCTTCTGTGCTTAATGAACCCAGGAGTGCTTAATCACTCAACAACATCCCCAGCCCTATTTCATATTTTATGTATACACAGGGTCACCCAGAGTTGCTCAGCACATTGCTGTTGCTGAGGTTGGCTTTGAACTGATGATTCTCCTGCCTCAGCTTCCCAAGCCACCACACCCAGCTCTCATGGAGTCATTCTAGGTCCTCAGGACTGGAACTTCCACGGCCCCTGGCTCCAAATTCACCAAGCTGTTCTGGACTTTTCACTCATGTGTAAGCCTACCTGCTCAGTAAAAGCAAGAAACACCTGTAAAGGAGTAGTACAGCTGCAGTCCACTTGGGGGCTGTGGGGAGGTCAGGGATGTTTAGTTCCAACAGAGCCAAAGCCTCAGCCCCCAGGCTGCCTCTGTCCCCATGAGAGAGTCTTCCATAGCCTTGGATCCGGTAAAGGTACACCAAGCTTTACAAGCTCAGTGCAGCACCAGGGGGGCCTCTGCCTCCCACATCCCACATTTGATAAGGTCTTTCCTTTGGCTCAGTTAAAAAATACCCAGAATAAAACCTGGGCTTCAGTTTGCCTTTGAGTTACCTCTGCTGATTAGTGCCTCTGATTTTATCTTATGTCAGGTGAAACGATGTTGCAAAGTTTGTTGTTTTGCCAGCTGTATAAATGTATTTTCTGTTTACTCCTTTGAACTTCTCCATTCCATGGACATGACTGCCATGTGCTGCCACTTTCAGGAACACTGCCTTAAAATCCCAGGTTCAGAGCTAAGGGCAAGGGCAGGCAGAGAATTCAGGGTCATCACAGAACATTCCAAAGTGAAAGCCTGGGCCCAGTGGGTGTGGTGGTCAGGTAGGGAAACTGATGCACCCCCAGAGTAGCACTGCTACTCTGGGGGTGATGTACAGTGTACAGTGATGTGAGGTGACCCACAGCTTCTCCCCAGGACCTGGTGGATTGTGGCTGGGTGGCATCTGACCAGGGATGCAAGGTCTATTTCTGGGCATCCCCTGATGGGCAGTGTGCCCAGTGTGCTCTCTGAACCTCTGTCTCCTGCTACAGAGGCTCCTACTGATGATCTCTGACATCCAGGCTTGGGGCAGCAGTAGCAGCTGAAAATGGAGAATGGAGGACTGTAGGCAGCAGTGTCTCTCAATGCAGGTGAGCCTAGGGCATGCAGACTGCTTGCCATGGGAGGCAGGGTGGCAGGAGCCCTTCTTTTTGTTCTGGTTTTAGTTTTTGAGACTGTCTATCACTGTGTTGTCCACCCTGTTCATGACCTTAAATCCTGCCACAGCTGCCTGGTTAATGTGGTCACTGGTGTGTGCCACTTCCCTTGGCTGAGGGACCTGGCTGACAGACTATTTGAAGATTTGTTGGGAGTCATGGCAGAGGGAGGTCTCTGAGAGTGGGCTGAGGTACCCACACTGCATCCCTCTCCTTGTCGTGGGTCTGGAATTTTCACAGACATGAGCAAAGAGGGGCCAGAGCACACTCTGGACCTTCTGGACCCTGAGCTTGTGTGCAGACTAGTCTCACCTCCTTTGTGTCCTGGGATCAGCACAGGGCTGATTCGTGACTCAGTGTATAGGGCCAGGATAAACAGACCTGTCTCCTGTGTGGCAAGTTGTGGCTACAGTGCCAGTCAGGCAGCCCACTGTGAGGGAGAAGTGGCAGCTTCTCAAGTTTGGGCTCTCTGCCTTTTCACTTATAGAATGCTGAGGCCTGATGTGTCCCGAGTGTGTTCACATGTGTCTCCTTCAAAAGAGAGTGTCTGTCAAGTCACATGGCCCACACATATAACCCAGCAACTCAGAACACTGAGGCAGGAGAATGGCAGGATCCAGGCCAGCTTTAGTAACTAAGTAAGGCCCTAAGCAACTTAGTGAGACCTTGTCACTAAATACATAATAAAAAGGGTTGGGGATGAATGTGCACTGTCTTATGCCTATAATCCCAGTTTTTGGGAGTTTGAGACAGGAGAATCTCAAACTCAAACCAGCCTCAGAAAAATGAGCTGCTTATCATCTCAGGGAGACCCTGTCTCTACAAAAACACAAACTAGGGCTGGGAATGTGGCTCAGTGGTTGTGTACACCTGAGTTTTGTTCTCAGAACCCAAAAAAGAGGGTGAGGGCCTGGGGATGTCTCTCAGTGGTTAAGCACTCTTGGGTTAAATCCTTGGAACCAAAGACCCTCAAAAACTAGAGTGCCCAGCAAAAGGCCTTTTGCTGCCCTGCTCCTAGCCAGCCAGGTCCATGACTGCAGTCCTGGGCATGCCTCATCAGCACCCAGAGCCCAGGAAGAGACTCAATATCTGGAGTTGAGTCAGCCAAAGGAGCAATAGGCAACAATAGGGATAATGTCCCAGCCTCATCCATGATGACCCTTGACACCACCAGCCTTGGAACCAACTTGGTCCACTCCAGCCTGGCAATGCCTGCCATCTCCACCACAGGTGTCTTGGTGCTGTGTTGTGACAGGTTGCATAAAGGATTCTACAAGCTGGAAACTCCCTGGGGCCACCAGAGGCACTTGGTTTCCTATATGGGTGTTGGACCACCTGATAAAAGAGATAGGCCTGTCCTGGGGACAAGCACTCAGTTTCCTTCTCACCACCCACCCTGAGCAACTGTGGGCTCCCTGAGTACAAGACTGAGACCATCAGCAGGGTCCCACAACACTCCTTCAAACCCCAGGTTAGTGTGTGGTGGTAACATTCTAAGCCCTGGCAGTGTGGAATTGTCCCCTGCGGTGGAAACACAGGACAAAAGCAAACCACAAGCCATCTTCCCCTGAAAGCAGGATGGCCTGCAGAGTGTGCGTGAGTGCTGGGAGGGCTGCCAGGAGCAAAGAGTGGACGTGGGGGGGACATGTGTGGGTGAGGTTTTCAGAGAAACCACCCTGCTGGCACAGAGGCGTAGTCATCGAGAGGAATTGTTCACGAGGTCACTGATCGAGTAGAAAACTGGAGGACAAATGGCCTGGTGCTGTGGCTCTGGATGAGCCCAGGCAGGACACCAACCCCAGGAGAGCTGGCAGGCATAGGGAGCCCGTCCTCTCCTGCCACCTTGGTGGCCGGCCTGAGATATTAAAGTAACACATATCTGCTTCACTCGGTGGAGAGATAACCTCAGACATGCATGCCCAGTAACACCAGCACATAAAATCAACTGCCATGAGGATAGACAGGAAATGCTGGGGTCTCTGAACCTGTGCTGGAGCTTCTGGAAGGAGTGAGGGCTTCCTTGCCCTTTACAGCATGCCTAGCTAAGCAGCGGCCCCCACAGGTATCTAGACATTCCCAAGAGGCATTTGCTGACTACTCAGTGTCAACTTAATGTTAAAGGGAAAAACAGTCCAGCAGAGCTTCTGTCCAGAGTTCTGGAGGCTCTTGGGACCTGAGGAAGGGTCCCCCTGCAGGGCAGCAGAGGCATTAGACCTCACTTGGCTAGCTGCGCAGTGCTTTCTAGAAGCCAAGGCAGCAAATCCTGAGTGGAGGCCACACCCATCACACCCATGACCCCTGTGACTGACGCTGAGGCAGGATCCAGGCTTAGGGCCAGCCTCAGCAACTCGGCTGGACCTTCTTTCAAGATAAAACTAAAGAGGGCTGTGGTATGATCCAGAGGCAGAGCAGTGCTAGCTCGTCCCCAGTGCTGCATAAGAACAGCTGCCATGCTGGCTCTGCCCAAACTCAGCCACAGTGGGACCTGACAAGAGCATGGATGCACCAGAGAACCAGGAGGACGGCTCTGCTCGCCTCCAGGGCACTCCCATCAGAGGGTCCCTTCCTGCTCACCAAAGTTACTTCTCCCTCATCTTTTATCCCAACCCAGGTGGCCTGGAGGTGAGAATGAGCTAATGGGTGCAGAAAGTTGACCCTGGAAGAAGTGCGAGCTGTTATCACCTCACTGCAGGAATCCCCCTTCCTTGGGCCTTTTACTTCAACCACAGGGCCCTACTAGCCTCTGGAAGGACCAAACAGTGTTCCAACCAGTGATCTTTCGCTAGCCAGTGCTGTCTTCAGGCAGCCTGACAAGCACTTAACTTGTGGTCATGCAGGTGGCCATCAGTCCCATTAGAACATTTGGCTGCAGGGCTAAATATTAATAAATCTGGTCCCACAAAGGATTCTAGGAGTCCCCTGGCAGCCAGCTCTGATGGAGATGTTAACCTCCAGCCAACAAAATCCAAGGCCCTCCTGGGAGCAGGGTGGTCATTCCCCAAATTCCACATGGTGCTGGTCTAGGTCCCTTCACTCTAAAGCACTTCCTCTTTTGCTATGAGTTGACTCATCCTTAAGTTCTTTTCTATGCAAGATCCTGAAAACAGGGTTGGGATTGTAGCTCAGTTGGTAAAGTGCCTGCACCACCACCAACAACAAAAAACCCTAAATAAGAATGATTTGCATGGAGACCCTGCAAAACTCTGCCTGATGACACACCATCTTCTATAATACACAGGCCTATTCCATGTGGCCACCAGAGCTTGGGGAGACCTGGAACAGCCTGCTTAGGTGCCTGAGGGCAGGCAGGTTGCCTGGCTGTGCCTCAGCAGTGTGATGTCTGCCAGCTCTCTCTTTGAATGACCCACATCATGCCTTTCCACAGCTCCCAACAACAGGAAGAGAGAGAGTGGACAGGGAATGCCCCAGCAGATGTGTGCAGAAGTGAGGCTGGTGGGGCATAGGGAAGGGGTGCATCCCCTCTCCTCTGTGGGCAAAGTGCAGGATGGGGTAACTCCCACAATGGAATGCAGATGGAAAGGTTTGCCACACAAATGACACAGCCAAACTCAAAAGGCCATGGAGGATGCAGGCTGTTGTTTAGAGCAGATACAAACTAGTCTTCTGTTGGCAGAGGATGTGATTTCTAAAAGTGAGCATGTTTCCCTCCCCAGCCAAGTGGTGAACTGACAGCCAGGCTTTCACTATCAACATGGCACAACCAAGGAATGGATGCACATGCAGAGGGTCCCAGGGGCCTGTTCTGGCAGCAATGTACCTCCTGGAAACATGCCAGATCCAGCAAGCAGAGACAGGAGTGGGCCCACGACCAGATAGTGTCATGACTACCCCCATTCAGAACCACCAACACTTCCTCTTCCACACCTGCCACCCACTCGATCGATACTAGGGCTCCAGGTCCAGAACAGGCAAAACCCAGGGCAGTGCCCGCTAACCTATACTGAATGACAAGCTGTGGCAACCCACTGAGCCAGTGGGAGGCACTGGCAAAGGCCCTGGGGAAGAGGCCATGTGTCTTGGGGTGCCACAAGCTCTGGTGAGTGCCCTGAGACAGAGCTCAGCCCAGGCGGCCCAAGGCACCTCCAGAGGCAGCTGCAAAGCAAGCATGAGAACCCTTCCAAGTCCAGGTACACCTGCATTCTTTTCCATGGATGGGCACACCTATGAACTGATGGGACCAAGGGCAGAAGGCCCCAGCAGGGCTCAGCCAGCTGGCAGTATGGCTAAGACCCCAGCCCTGAACCACAGAGGAGGGTCATCTTCAGCAAAGTGTCAGTGGTGCTGGACAAAGGTCCATAAGCACCTTCATGTGGCAGCTGTCTATCAACTAGGAGGCCTCCAAAAGCTGCCTGGCACAGGGTGGCCCAATGCCCACCAACTGATTGTAGGCAGCAAGGATGCAGGTCCTGGAGCATGAGATCCCCGCACATCCTCTGGCCAGTTCTGTCAACAGCACAGCTGAGGACAAAGATGTAAACACAGAAAGACCAAGGAGGCTGCAAATGATGCAAGTCATCATAGGCTTTATTTAGGAGGAAAATTTATTTGTGGAGGTGCTGAAAACATATTCCTGGTGGAATATTAGCCGCCAAACAAAGGAAGGGGCTGGGTTTATATAGGCCCTTAGTTTTCATGTGCATTTAGGAATTTTAGGTTTATTTCATCAATTAGTTTATCCCTTAGGTGTGGCGATAAGCCCCTTCTTTCATGCTTTTTTCTGAGGCAGGCATCTGTTTAGGGGAGGTGTTAACTGTCCCCTGGGTCAACATCAAAGTGACAGAGCTGGGAAAGAGAGGGATGGCAGACTGATTAGCATTGAAAAGACAGTGTTGGGAATTTGGGAGCTGCCAGCCTGACTAACATCCAGAAAACAGTGTTGGCAATGGAGGTAATGCTTAGCAATTCTTCTTTTCCTCAGCCTATATTGTGTTTGTAATTCTCATACCTATTGAATTGGGTGACCAAGTCTCTGGCTTCTTGGAGCTGAGAGGGGGCAGCATGGGGTGGAAATTTCCTTTCCGAGCCCTGGAATTTAGGACTGGGGCAAAGGGATGCAGAAAAACCTCACTTCATGGCCAGTGGTTGTTGGCTTTTTGTCAGACCAGATCAGGCAGCCTGTGGGGCAGGGGATGCTCTCATAAGTTCCTGGGCAGTGGGAGCTGAACTTATCACTTTTTTTAAAGGCTATATAAAACTAAAATAGAAAGAATAACTAGTGTGCACCAACCCAACTCCAGGACTCAGACCCACTGTCCAACCCAAGAGAAACAGGATGAGTGCTGAGGCCACTCTGCCTTGGTAGGCGAGAAAATCTGAGAGGCCATGGCTGATGGCTGCAGCTGGGCAGGATCAGAAGGTGAGGGGCAGTGGGGAGGTAAGACAGGTGCCTCCAGGACATCATAGGGCAGGGGAGCCGGGCAGATAGATTTGCATTTAGGTCTTCAAGGCAGCCATCCTGGGAAACCAACAGATAGTCATGTGATGCAGGAAAGGGGCAGGGGCCAGCTGGAATGTTCTGTCCACATGTCAGGTGTCCCCTCAGCCAGCAGGACCCATGCAGTGCCCAAGATCCTTTCCCTCAGGTTCAGCATTCCATGATCATCCTGAGGCAAGAGCTGTAAAAACAGCTGAGAAAGTCAAGTACCACATACCTATTCCTCCTTCATCCTAGTCTCAGGCGCTTTATCTCTAGCACTTTATCTCTAGCACTTTATTTTGAGGCAGGGTCTTAATGAGGCTGGCCTCAAATTTGTGATTCTCCTGCCTGAGCCTCCCAAGTAACTTTGACTACAGGTGCACCCAGCAAAGATTTCCCTTCCAGATCTGAGCTATGTCTACACAAAATTTGAACACCACATCAGACACCAGCTACCTCCTACACCAGGCTGGCCACAGGCAGATGCATAAAAGATAAGTTGGAGAGCCCAGGCAGTGGTTTTACTACAGGTAAACGCCCACCACACACATTGATAGACTGATTGCAGAGAGCAGGATAGACCCTTCTGTGTACAGCCTCAGCCCAAGCTGCCTTTAGTGTCTTCAACTTCCACCTGTCCTTACAGCACAGAGCACAGGCTGCTGGCTCTTCCAGGGCACCTCCATACACCTGCCCACAGAACACAGGGCACAGAGCTGATGCTGTCTGCTCCATGACACCTCCATGCACCTGCCCCCTCAGCATAGACTGATGGCCACTCCAAGGCACCACCTACATCCACGAGAGCTGGTCCTCATGGCTGCAAACAGGGCTCTCTCCCACCCACTGTGGAGGTGCCTTCAGGCAGCTGACTGGGCTGGTCAAACACCTCTAGGTGGTTCTCCTCAGCAATCTGCAGGAGTATGCTCTCTACCTGATTCTCCTGTTCTATGCATGTGCTGGCTGAGTGCATGGAGTTCTCCATCACCTGGCAAGCAGCACATTCTGGCCAGTAAGGGCCAGGGCTGCAGCAGCCCTCCACAGCCCCACAAGGCCCCATCTAATTTTTCACTCTCCACTCACATGTGCTTTCTGTTCTTAAAGTTATTTTTTTCTGTTATAGACAGACACATTATCTTTATTTTATTTCTTTACTTATTAGTGGTGCTATGGATTGAACCCAGTGCCTAATGCATGCGAAGCAATTGCTCTACCACTGAGCCACAGCCACAGCCCCCACACGTGCATTCTCATGCCAGTATTCTCAGGATGTGCTGTCTGTTCCCTCTCGTTCCCCTAGTGTGCCTAAGGGCTCTGAAAACACTACATACACCTTGGTGTTTGTCTATGGTCTTGTCCTGCCTACACTCTCTCCTGAGGTCCTGACAGGGGCCACTTCACAGGACTTAGCAGCATAAGGCCTCAGCACCCTCCAGCCCTCACCACAGCAGCTATGTGTGAATATCCAAAATGTTCACCTGCTCCTCAAATGTCTCCATTACCGCTGAGAATTTATGACAGATATTAGTGGTCATGGTCTTCTCCAGCCCTCTGGATCCCTTGGACATACTCTTGTAACCTAGGACTGGAGTGGAGTATGCAAGGGTACATGGAGCAGCCATCAGCCTATTCTCTATGGGCAGGTGCATGGAGGTGCCCTGGAGCAGCCATCAGCTTGTGCTCTGGGCTAAGCATGAGCAACTGTTTCACACTAAAAACACATCATCTGAGCACCAATGGGAGCACAGTTCCTTATGGAATGCTGTTGACTGAATACACAAGCACAAGCCCCAGCACATGGCCACTTAATGGACAGTGAGGACATGGTGAAGCTGCAAGCCTACACCTCTTTCAAAGGGGCCTTGCTGGGAAACTATGGAGTCTAACTAAACTCTCCAGCCCAGCTGGGACAAGTCTGTCCACAAAAGCTCTGCATCTTGTGCTATGAGGATCCTTGCCTACTTTCCTGTGTTTACCTAACACTCCCAACTGCCTCAGCCCTGGCTGACCCAGCTTCCCTACATGCTGGGCTGCCCCAGACCATCGACCAGACCCCCTTACTGCTTTGGTCAGAACAAACAGCACCAGGATTCCAGCACTCACCTCCTTCAGCATTACAGCAGTCTTGATTTCGGAGGATGCTCTATGGATATGAAATATTACAACAGACCCTGCTGAAATACAGAGGATAATCAGAAACTATTTTGAAAACTTATATTCCAGTAAATTAGAAAACCCTGAAGACACCGACAAATTCTTAGAGACATATGACCTACACAAACTGAACCAGGAGGACATACATGACTTAAACAGATCAATTACATGCAAAGAAATAGAAGAGGGCATCAAGAGCCTTCCAACCAAGAAAAGCCCTGAACCAGATGGATTCTCAGCCGAGTTCTACAAGACCTACATAGAAGAACTAACTCCAATACTCCTCAAATTATTCCATGAAATAGAAAGGGAAGGAACCCTTCCAAACTCATTCTATGAGGCTAGTATCACCTTGATCCCAAAACCAGACAGAGACACATCAAAAAAG
>PVHX01013368.1:0-55052 GCA_004024805.1 Geosciurus inauris | reverse complement strand
TGAGGCCTGGGCTCACCTTAGTTCAGCTCCAGAGTTCCTGTGGAGCAGTAGGAGGGGCAGAAGGCCCAAAACCACCCTCAACAACACCAGGGGTGCCTAGCCAAAGGGAGACCAGAGCCTGCTAGTCTCTAGCCCCGGGGGAGCCCAAACCCATGGTAAAGGTCACACACAGACTCACCTACTTGTGACCCTGCCTATGTGAGGCCTGGGCCCACCCCCAGTTCCACTCCAGAGTTCCTGCTCACCAGCAGAAGTGCAATAGAGGGCCCAAAACAGCCCTCAGGGACCACCACAGGAGCCCAGCCAAGGCCACTCCCACTTCCCTCTTGAGGTTCATACACTACCTCCGCCACCAACTTTAGTGGCAGTAGTGTCTATCTGGGGACTCTAGGGGACCAGAAGTAGCTCCAAGGTGAGATACAGATAATCTGGAGTGTCAATACAAGATTATAGGATAGAAGTGCAATACCGCAGATTGGCATTGCAAGAAAGGAAGATACACAATCAACACAAAAAAACAAGAGAAGAAAGTGTCCCAAATAAAACTCAATACCACAGTAACAGAATCCATTGACAACACAGTTGATGAAATGTCAAAGAATTCAGAATGTGCACAATTAAAATGATCTGTGAATTAAAGAATGACATAAGTGAGCAAATACAGGCAAAAGTTGATCAATCCAACAAATAAATAGGAGAGCAAATAAAGGCAACCATTGATAACTCTAACAAAGAGATGAGAGCAATTAAAAGTAGCAAAAGATTATTTAAGAAAGAGCTGGAGATTGTGAAAAAAAAAACAATCAGAACTTCTTGAAATGAAGGAAACAATAAACCAAATGAAAAACTCAATAGAAAGCATCACCAGCAGACTAGATCACTTGGAAGACAGAACCTCGGATAATGAAGGCAAAATATACAATCTTGAAAATAAATTTGACCATACAGTGAAGATGGTAAGAAATCATGAACAGAATATACAAGAAATATGGGACAGCATCAAAAGACCAAATCTAAGATTTATGGGATAGAAGAAGGTGCAGAATTTCAAACCAAAGGAATGCACAATCTCTTCAATGAAATAATATCAGAAAATTTCCCAAATATGAAAAATAAATTGGAAAATCAATAAGAAGGGGCTTACAGGACACCAAGTGTACAAAATTTCAACAGATCTACACCAAGGCACATTATTCTGAAAATGCCCAACATACAGAATAAGGATAAAATTTTAAAGGCTGCAAGAGAGAGGAACCAGATTACATATAAGGGAAGACCAATTTGGATCTCAGCAGATTTTTCAACCCAGAGCCTAAAGGCCAGGACATCATGGAACAACATATTCCAAGCTCTGAAAGAAAATGGATGCCAACCAAGAATCCTACATCCAACAAAACTGAGCTTCAGATTTGATGATGAAATAAAAACCTTCCATAATAAATAAAAGTTAAAAGAATTTACAGCAAGAAAGCCTGCACTACACAGCATTCTTGGCAAAATATTCCATGAGGAGGAAATGATAACCAACAACGAAAATATGCAAAGAAAGGAACTACACTAAAGGAAAGACCATTCAAAAAAGAAAGCAAATCAAGGTAAAAACCAAAAATAAACCAAAATGACCAGGATTACAAATCATATTTCAATAATAACCCTAAATGTGAATGGCCTAAATGCATGAATTAAAAGACATAGACTGACAGACTGGATTTTAAAAAAAGACCCAACAATATGCTATCTTCAAGAGACTCATCTCACAGGAAAAGACATCCACAGACTGAAAGTGAAAGGGTGGTAAAAAATATATCACTCACATGGACCCCGCAAACAAGCAGGAGTTTCCATCCTCATATCAAATAAAGGGGAGTTCAAACCAAAGATGGTGAAAAGAGATAAAGAAGGTCATTTTATACTTCTTAAGGGAATCATACATCAACAAGACATAACAATCATGAATATCTATGCCTCAAATAATGGGGCTTCTATGTATATCAAACAAATCCTTCTCAAATACAAGAATCAAATAGACCACAACAAAATAATACTTGGAGACTTTAACACAGTTCTCTCACCATTGGATAGATCCTCCAAACAAAAACTAAATAAAGACGCCATATCTCAATGAAACTATCAATAATTTAGACTTAACAGACATATATAGAGTGTTCCATCCATCAGCGAGCGAATACACTTTTTTCTCAGCAGCACATGGATCCTTTTCCAAAATAGGTCATGTGTTATGTCACAAAACCAGTCTTAGCAAATACAAAAAAGTTAGAGATATTACCGTGCATCCTATCTGACCACAATGGAATAAAATTAGAAATCAATGACAAATTAAAAAATAGAAACTACTCCAACACCTGGAAACTAAATAATATGCTATTGAATGATGCATGGATAACAGAGACATCACAGAAGAGATAAAAAAAATTCTTAGAGGCAAGTGAAAACTCTGATACAACATATCAAAATCTCTGGGATACCATGAAGGCAGTGCTAAGAGGAAAGTTCATTGCATTAAGCTCATTTATTAGAAGAAGTAAAAGTCAACAAATAAATGAATTGACACTTCATCTCAAAGGCATAGAAAAGGAAGAACAAAGCAACACCAAAAGAAGTAGAAGACAGGAAATAATCAAAATTAGGGCTGAAATCAATGAAATTGAAACAAAAGAAACAATTCAAAGATTGACAAAACAAAAAGCTGGTTCTTCAAAAAATAAAGAAAATTGACAAACCCTTAGCTACCATAATGAAAAGAAGAAGGGAGAAAACCCAAATTACTAAAATTCATGATGAAAAAGGAAATGTCATGACAGACATTACTGATATACAGAGCATAATTAGAAACTATTTTGAGAATTTATACTCCAGTAAAATAGAAAATCCTGAAGACACCGACAAATTTCTAGAGGCATATGACCTACGCAAATTGAACCAAGAGGACATACACAACTTAAACAGATCAATTTCAAGCAAGGAAATAGAAGATGCCATCAAGAGCCTGTCAACCAAGAAAAGCCCAAGTCCAGACGGATTCTCAGCTGAGTTCTACAAGACATTCAAAGAAGAATTAATATCAATACTCCTAAAACTATTTCATGAAATAGAGAAGGAGGGAACCTTTCCAAACTCATTCTATGAGGCAAGCATCACTCTGATTCCAAAACCAGAGGCACATCAAAGAAAGAAAATTTCAGACCAATATACCTGATGAACATAGATACAAAAATACTCAATAAAATACTGTCAAATCACATACAAAAACATATCAAAAAATATAGTGCACCATGATCAAGTGGGGTTCATTCTAAGGATGAAAGGTTGGTTCAACATATGGAAATCAATAAACATAATATATCACATCAATAGACTTAAAGAGTCATGATTTTATCAATTGATGCAGATAAAGCATTTGACAAAATACAGCACCTTTTAATGTTTAAAACGCTAGAAAAACTTGGGATAGTAGGATCATACCTCAACTTTGTAAAAGCTATCTATGCTAAACACAAGGCCAACATCATTCTAAATGGAGAAAAATTGGAAGCATTCCCTCTATAAACAGGAACAAGACAAGGATGCCTTCTTTCACCACTGCTATTCAACATAGTCCTTGAAATGCTAGCCAGAGCAATTAGACGAAAGAAATTAAAGGGATAAGAATCAGAAAAGAAGAACTCAAACTATCATTATTTGCTAATGACATGATTCTATACTTAGAGAATCCAAAAAATTCTACCAGAAAACTTCTAGAATTAATAAATGATTTCAGCAAAGTACCCAGATATAAAATCAACACCCATAAATCAATTGCATTTCTATACATCAGTGATAAACTCTCTGAAAGAGAAATTAGGAAAACTATCCCATTCACAATAGCCTCAAAAAAAAAAGTACTTGGGAATCAATTTAACAAAAGAGGTGAAAGACCTCTACAATGCAAACTACAAGACACTGAAGAAAGAAATTGAAGAAGACCTTAGAATATGGAATAATCTCCCATGCTCCTGGATAGGCAGAATCAATATTGTCAAAATGGCCATACTTCCCAAGCACTATATAGATTCAATGCAATCCCAATTAAAATCCCAATGTCATTCTTTATAGAAATAGAAAAGGCAATCATAAAACTCATTTGGAAAAATAAGAGACCCAGAATAGCCAAAGAAATCTTCAGTAAGAAGAGTGAAGCAGGAGGCATCACAATACCAGACCTCAGATTATACTACAAAGCTATAGTAACGGAAACAGCATGGTACCGGCACCAAAATAGACATATAGACCAATGGTATAGAATAGAAGTCACAGAGACAAACTCACTTAAATCCAGTTATCTTATACTAGACAAAGGAGCCAAACACGTACACTGGAGAAAAGATAGATTCTTCAACAAATGGTGCTGGGAAAACTGGAAATCCATATGCAGAAAAATGAAACTAAACTGCTATCTCTCACCATGCACAAAACTCAACTCAAAGTGGATCAAGGACCTGGAAATCAGACCAGAGACCCAACACCTAATAGAAGAAAAAGTAGGCCCAAATCTTCATCATGTTGGATTAGAACCTTACTTCCTTAACAAGAATCAATAAATGGGATGGATTCAAACTAAAAAGCTTCTTAGCAAAAGAAACAATGAAATGAACAGAGAGCTGACACTCTTGGAACAAATCTTTGCCACACACACATTGGATACAGCACTAATTTCCAGGATATATAAAGAACTCAAAAACTTAACACCAAAAAACCAAACAACCCAATCAATAAATGGGCCAAGGAACTGAACAGAAACTTCACAGAAAAAGATATACAATCCATCAACAGACATATGAAAATATGTTCAACATCTCTAGCAATCAGAGAAATGCAAATCAAAACTACCCTAAAATTTCATCTCACACCAGTCAGAATGGCAATTATCAAGAATACAAACAACAATAAGTATTGGCAAGGTTGTGGGGAAAAAGGCACACTCATACATCTCCGGTGGAACTGCAAATTGGTACAACCAATCTGGAAAGCAGTATGGAGATTCCTTAGAAAACTTGGAATGGAACCACCTTTTGACCCAGCTTTCCCACTTCTTGGTCTATACCCAGAAGACTTAAAAACAGCATACTACAGTGACACAGCCACTTCAATGTTTGTAGCAGCTCAATTCACAATAGCTAAATTGTGGAACCAACCTAAATGCCCTTTGACAGATGAATGGATAAAGAAACTGTGGTGTATATATACAATGGAATATTACTCAGCAAGAAGAGAGAATAAGATTATGGCATTTGCAGGTAAATGGATGGAGTTGGAGAATATCATGCTAAGTGAAGTACACCAATCTCAGAAAACCAAATGCAAAATGTACTCATTGATAAGTGGATGCTGATCCATAATAGGGGGGAGGACATGGGAACAATCGAGGAACTCTGTTCACAGGGGTAGAAGGGGGAAGGGGGCTTGGGGACAGTAAAGGTTGTGGAATATGATGGACATCATAGCGCTAGCTTTATGTATTACTGCATGTATGTTGTGATTGTACATCACATACAACCAGAGAAATGAAATGTTATCTTCCATCTGTGTACAATGAATCAAATTGCACTCTGCTATCATGTAAACCTAAATAGAACAAACAAAAAAATATATAAATAGGTAGATAAATAAGTACAAAAAAATATTCCAGAAAGAAAAAAAGAAATCATCAGGGCCATCACCCCAGTTTCAATAGGATAAACAGAGTCTAACTGAAGCTGTGGGGTTGGGCAAGAGCCCTGCCTGCCAAAATCTTTGGAACAAGGCTCCCATGTGGTAGAGCATTGGAGGTGCAGCCCCACCTGGCAGAGCCCTGGAGGTACCAGAACTGCTAGCAGAACCTTGGAGTCTTGAGGATCATTCTCAAGGCTTGAAGTCTAATGGAATTTTTCATGCTAAGTTCTGTACTTACTTGGAACTAACCTTTTTCTTTCCAATTTCTTCCTTTTGGAATGGGAATGTCTATCTTATGCTTGTCCCACTAACAATAGTGGAAATCATATAACTTGTTTGGTTTCACAGGTTCATAGCTGGAGAGGAGTTTTACCTCAAGGCGAATTATAATTTGAGACTCACTCATACATGATGCAGACAGTTTTCACTTCACACTTCAGTTATTATGCTTTTCAATTCCAGAATATCTTCTTCACTCCTTTTTGTATTCTCTCTTTATTCACATTTTCTTCTGACTTATATACCATTCTGATTTCTTTGACTTCTTTGCCAAGGTTTCTTTTACCTCTAAGCATATTTAAGACAGTTAATTTAGAACAAGACTTAAATCTTTATCCAGTAAGTGTGGACTTCACTCTCTAGACTTCCTTGGACATGATTTCTGTCCATTTTTTTTTTCTGGTCAATGTGCCCTACTTTACTTTCAAGGCTTCTAATTCTTAATTGAGCACCATCATTTTAGATATGGTAATGTGGAAACTCTGGGAAATCAAATTCCAACCCTTCGTTCCCAAGAACTATTATTGTTGAATTATTGTTGTCCAATATTGTTGTCACTCATTTTGTTTAGTAAGTTTTTATAACTACTTCTACAATTACTTTTACAATTACTACTTTTCAGTTATGTATTGTCACTGAAGTCTCTATCTCATTATTTTTGTAGTCAACCGGTGACCTGACAGAGACTTCCCTGAATACTAGTCTTTTCATCAAGAAACTTCTCTAGAAGGGGAAAGTGTTCTGCTAGACTTGAAAGTTTTTAAATGTTTATTCTGACAGTTCTTGCCAACTCAATAGTTATTTTTGCATTAGGATCAATTTCTAATACTCCCTGCTCTGTCATTTTCTGTGATATCAAATTCATTTTATTTTAACCATTACTTAAATGTGGTCCTAAAATATGTTGATATCCCTTCTTGACTAAATTAATATGGTATAATATAGTTTACCGTTCTTTAAGTTGTTTTTTTGGCGGAGTACCAGGGATTGAACTCAGGGCACTCGAGCACTGAGCCACATCTCCAGCCCTATTTTGTATTATATTTAGAGACAGGGTCTCACTGAGTTGCTTAGTGCCTCACTGTTGTTGAGGCTGGCTTTGAACTCGTGATCCTCCTGCCTCAGCCTCCTGAGCCACTGGGATTACAGGCATGCACCACCGCACCCTGCTCTTTAACTTTTAATATATTATAGTACTTTTAAATGATCATTTATTGAATATTGGCATAAATATTGAACATTGAATTTTCTAAGTGGATTTACAAAATCTCAAAGGTATAATTTAAAAGATTTTACTTTGCTTTACATAATTCTTAAGATAAATGTTGTTAATGCTTTTAATCTCCTTCCAAACTGTTAGGACTATGAGGAGAGGGAACAGAGGTCTTATCTTCAAAAAGCATTAGCCTCCCAACATCATGCAAACCAGTGTGTACCACCAAAAGTGGCTAATTAGTATAAAGAATAGATGCATTTCTACTTCCTTATTTTGTGAAAAAATACCTAATACTAAGTTAGAATGAGTTTCCCTTCAATACACTTTGTAAACTAAGCAGTTCCTACCAAAAAAAAAAAAAGCCCACGGTCCCCAGAGTTTACAAATTCAACTGTGATATCTTCCAGCTGCTGACTTGGATTTCCTCTTACTTTTATGCCTTGTGTTCTATCCCATAATTGAATGTGAATTTAAGCAGAATTCCTAAGTGCTTCTTGAATTGAGAATTAGACTTTCGAGTGCTCTAAAAGACCCATCATGATACTGGAGTGAATTCAAGATGGCAGCTAAAATCTTAAAATTTAGCAGTAGAGCATAATCTTTTATAGAGTGCTTAAATTTTTTTAAAAAAATCTCAGATGTATAATTTTATTTTTATCTCATTTCTTTCTCTTTTCTTCCTTTTGGATTATCTAGGCTTTTTTTTTTTTTTTTTAACTTTTGAATGGGTCATTTGGAAAGGGTTTGGGGAAATACTAATTGTCCTGTGTTGATAAACAGTTTTACAATTGTATAGTGGAATCCAACAGTAAATTACCAGTCCTTGTCACATCATGTCCACACAGGGAAGGAACAATCAAATTCCTTTATCTTGCTTTTGTGAAGTGATGATACATATGAGAATTAAGAATCACAGTTCAAAAAGTTAACAAATGGAAAAATCATAGTAAACATTGCTCTTGGACAATTTGATTATCTTATTGTAAGTTTTGACAGAATTCTTAATCCATTATTCTCGGGAATTTAAAATCTAGTCTGAATGCATGTTACTAGAGAATTACCCTATGAAAACATATGAAGGTAGCATAGTAAAGTCCTAAATGGGTACCAAGGGCATAGAGTCAGTGAATCATAGGGTTGAAACTAAAATATAGATCTACTGACTTCAAGTCAAGTTTTCTTATTAGTTAATTTGAGCACGAGTTAAACTTTTCTGAGTCAAAGGGAAATTCAGTTAGAAACTGTTCTAAGAGGAGAGGAAAGAGATGAGGTTGGTTTCTATATAAAAAAGGAAGCAAGGTCAGGTGTGGTGGCACACAGGCTGAGACAGGAACAACTTGAGTTCAAAGCCAGCCTCAGCACATAAGCGAGGCCCTAAGCAACTCAGTGAGACCCTGTCTCAAAATACAAAAAAGGGCAGGGGATGTGGCTCAGTAATAAAGTATCCCTGAGTTTAATTCCTGGTACCAAAATAAAAGAAAGAAAGAAATTCCTACAGGAAATAAATAAGTCAACATGCTGAAGTCCACTTAAATAAGGCCCAAAACATTACAGGCCTCATCCTGGCAGGCAGGCATCCTAAGAGTTAGGCTTTGGATATGCTATGGAACCCCGTGTTTGGACACAGACCAATGTAGGTCCAAATAAAACCCATCTGATTAGCTACAGGATCTTATGCAAATTAATTTACCACTGAACCTTTAAAATCAACCCCTTCAATCTTTAAAATTGAAATAACAAAAATTATAAACAAGTCTACATACAGGGTTTGGAGCAATGAAATAAGGTAACATTTATAGATATCCACTAGCAAGATGCCTGATATGGCATAGCTACAAAATATGTGTTAGTTGCAGTTGTTTTCCATGCACTTTCCTCACCTGTGGTCAAGCACATAAAATTTTAGAATCAGACAATGAATCAGTAGAATCCCTATAGCAGCAAGTAGTAGGAAACTTGGCTCATATGTACTAGTGACAAGGCAGGGTGTACTTCAAGGCCAGTGGATAAAGCACTTCAAGAATGCTCTCAGGAACCCAAGTTTCTCCAGTTCAATCTTCCTGTCTGACTGTGACTTCACCAAATGCCTAGTTTCCCCCAGTGTTTATAGGATGGTTTCAATAGCATTCACATCTGGTGACTAAAAGAGAATGCTTCTCTAACTCATCAGAATTCCTCCTGTCCAGTATGAGTAATCCAAATTAAGTCACTCTCCTTATAGGATAACCGTTGCCAGAGGAAAACCAAACTCAATGAGCTCAGGCCTGATTTTTGAGCCAATCATCAGCAAAGAGGATGAGATGGCATGTCTGTTAGGGCCCAGTTGGAACAGGATCCAAATTTGGGTATGCAGAGTCAAATCCACTGTCCACTACATTAGAGGTTTATTTTTTTTAAATTTATGCACTACATAAAAGATTATGCTCTACTGCTAAATTATAATTATAGCACTTACTGGCTATATCCTTGGCAGGTTGTAATGTCTTGTTCAAGCTCAACTTCCTTATCTGTACAATGGGATAATAACAGCATGAACATCTCAGGCAATTTGAAAAGAAATCAAGATAGTGAAATAAATTTGAAAACAAAAGCTTCACAGTGTTGGGTATATAGTACATGCTCAACAAATGTTGATAATCACTAATATTGTTCTTTATCCATATAGTTTCATACTGTATAATAGATACTTTTAAGGTGTCTTGCCTTCTGCCTAAAGTGTGAGTTTTTTAAGATATGAATATTTTCATGTTTTTAATCTTCAAATTCTTACATATTACAAATGGTTCAAATTATTTCTTTAACAAATGAATAAATGTGTCAAATGAATGAATAAAGACTTGAAAACAAGAGAAGGTAGATTTAAAAGAAAGACAACCATGTAGTTGCTATATTGGAGCACAAGGCAGACAGGATATAGGGGGAAAGGGGACCTAAGAAAATATATTCGAGAGAAAATATTTCTAGACATGGAGGTGTTCTCTGAAGACTAGAGGTGGTAAGAAGTAAGCAAACCAGTTTGAGTTGAGGGCAATGAGTTTACTCAGTTGATGGAGGCTATGATGCAATTTGACAAGTAATATTTAAATAAAACTTGGATGAATGCTTACTGTGATTATAGAGGAGGTAGAAGAATAATTAAAATAACCACTATGTTGATATGTTCCAGGCATTGTTCTAAATATTCCTCTTTTATAAAATCATTTAATCTTCAAAACCAACTCATGGTTAAGAAATATTCTTTTCATTCTCACTGCCATTTACACATAAGAAAATCAAGCCAAGAGAGTCTTGGTAACTTGCCCATGTCCCATAGGTATTAGCAAAACTGAGATTTATATTCAAGGAGTCTGACTCAAGAATCTGTATGTTTAAACATTACACTACTCTGTGTCTCTAATAAAATAGAGGGTGCTCAGAGAAGCCAGAGTAGCCAGACTACATTCCTTAACCACCATGCACCCCAGAGCTAACCATGCTAGTGGCTATGAGGACCTCAGCAGGTCTCGCAGATCACTGAGAACCAAAAGGCACAGCAAGAGTTTGCAGCACATGAATTTCCTCTGGACCTCAGATTGTCCTTTCATAATTCCCAACACTTAACAATGGTGGTGTAGAGTGCCAACTGAACAAACACTTGTTAAATGAATGATCTTGTAGCTGGAAGGACAGACGCCATAATGTATGATGTGCTCACCTATTTCCATGACAAACTGATCTCTTCATTTGGTAAATTGCCTTCTAAATAAATACTCGCTAGGCTTTTCAAAATGAAAAAATCTGGTTTGCAGTGGCATTCAGAGTATTCAAAAAAGACACTGAGAGATCCCCCATGTGCAGAGGATGCATGGTGGGTTGCAGTGAATACAAAATTGTGTCCCTTTCTAGAAACTTTCAGAAGAGCTGCCAAAGGCAGAGAAAAACACAATAAGCTGTTGGGGAAAAAAGGAAAATCTAGTAAGGGGGCTCTCCAAGGAAATCAAGGGAGGAGGACTTTCAAACTATCCTTTCCTCAGGAGGACTCCACAGACAGTAAAACAACACAAAGACACCAGTAGGAATTTTTTTTGTTTTGGTTTGCATAGATCTGCCTTTGATCCGACTTTAACTTGAAATTCTAGCATTTTGCTTTAGCCCCAAGAACCCTGCTGCCTCTATGGTGAATGTTCAAGGGAATGAGAACTCCCATGCTTTCTAGAGGGCTCCAGTCCCCCAAGAGTTAAGTGTCAAGAACCACATGTAAACCACAATACAGGTTTCAGATTCAGCTGTGTAAGTGCAACCTCAAGATACAATGGTAAGTGTTGAGATCCCTGCACTGGAAATTTCTCTGCCCATCCTAACAATGTAGTCTCATCTTTTACCCAGAAAGATCTTACTCACTAGAAATAAATTAAAACATTATTTTCCTTCATTCTCAAATTATTTGTCATCTATGAGGAATGTTCCAGAAGGTATTTTCATATTTAATAGTTATCAGTGAAAGACAGTTCATTTATAAGTTGATCTTTAAAAGGAGTTTATAAAAATCACTGTACTTACATACTCTTATAAAAAAAATATCTTCAGCTTGCAGTCTCTGAAGGAACAAAATCAAAACTGCTCGAACAAGTTTCTTGGCTGGAGGAAAAACTAAAGGCTCTGAACCATAAAGAAGCCAATTGGGAACAGTACGAAAACATACTTCTTTTGAAAGATCAGGTATGTTATGGAGAAAAAATCATCTTTATTTTTAAAGTACCTAACCTTGTATGAACAGACAATTCTGCAAAGCAATTTCTGGCAGGTGAAAGTTCATATTTAAATTCATGATGATAAATAGCAACATTTGTATTTGCTAAAAGTAATTTTATTCCCTGGTGAATACTGGCATAAAAATTAATTTATCTACATTTTAAAGTTTGTTTGGTTTGTATTTTTTGATATATTAGCTGAATTCTACTTAGTTGTTAAATGGTATGAACTGTATAAATGTTTCTTAGTTTTCATGGTTGAACCTAAGCAAGAAATAGTTTCTGTGTAGCAAAAGAAGTGCATTGTAAAATTTGGCATGTTTTAATCAGTTATACTATAAGAAATGACTATCTCTGGATCTCTGGATCTTTATATATTTATCATTATAACATTTGCCTCTTGTTTAACCCAAAGGGTTTGTATCTGCTTTTGAAATAAATGTACATGTTTTTATGTAAAGGTGTAATTGTGTGTGTGTGTGTGTGTGTGTGCCTGTGTGTGTTTGTGTATGAGATAAGGTATGGGTTGGCATTAACTTTAGCACATTAAACTAATATTTTTCCCAACCTTTTCCTAGTTCTTAACATTTTTGTGTGTTTTGACATCAGGCTCTTCCATAAAATAAATAGAAGAGGTGCAGGGATGGGAGGGATGATCTCTCCAATGCTGATTTCTAAAACATCTAGCTGAGAAAATAGTGTCGTCACTATTATTCACAAGGTTTGAGAACTGATACATATGTATATCTGGAGTATTTTGAATATTTGTATTGGGTTTCTAAATTTTTCTCCCTTTCAGTGCATCGAGAACCTGCAAGCCGAATTAAAAGCTTCCCAGGAGCAACTCATAGCCTATGTAAGCATTTTTCTCCTTTTACCATCCTTTATTTATAACATTGTCATCCTGAAAATGGACAGAAATTTCCCACTCCCAACCAATCACAAGACTAAAAATCAGTACTTATGCTGCCTCTACAGAGCTGCTCTCCATAAATAAAGTTATCATTTTTGCCGATGATAAAAATGACAAACTGAGCTCTTGCCTGTAGTCAGATGGTGTAATCAGGTCTATCCTGATAAAAGAACTAGAAACTAATGGTAAAAAAATGATGTCCAGGCTAGGTTAGTGAGTAGATGGAAGCAGATATTATGGAAATTACTGACACACTGAATATAGGTCTAGAGCAGTGTTTTTTGAAGCTTTCATGTGTGTAAAATTTACCTGGAGAGCTTCTTACAGCAGGTTGCCCACAGATTCTGTTTCCTGGATGCCTAGTATGAGGCCTGAGCATTTGCACATCTACCTGATTCTAGATCAAGGGATGCCAATGCTTCCAGTCTTTGGATCACACTTTGAGCAGTATGTCCTCCATAATACTTATTCTGCCCCAGTCTGGTGATTTTTAGGCAAATGACTATAAACCAATTCGAGTACAGAATTGTCCTTTTTCTCTTGCAAATATGCTACTGAGTGATACCTCATGAATTTCTAGGGCAAATTTCATTTATACTTTAGCCTATATTTGCTAAGAGGACAACTAATGAGCATCTCCTCTGTGCTCATGCTCACAGGCCAGTCACCCAGTCACTACCTAAGGTTGTGAACAACCTCGTATCTTAAGCATGTCTTCAGAGACTTGCTTACCATCCTTTTAGTCATATCCTCCCACTATCTTGGTCACTGTGGGTGACCTTTTGATTAAAGATACTGGCCAGCCATGTTAAATGGCCAATCTTAACACCACTGAGTTCTTAAGACCTAAGAGGCTAAGACCTAAGAGGCTGCAATCCAGAAAACATTCAGAAAAGACTGTAAAATAATAAATTCTGGTGACCATCCTATAAGGTTTAAAATGAGCTGATCTGGGTAAACTCTCAGTAATGATCTCATTTTTGTGCTGGAGAAAAGTTAATCTGCTGAGGCAGTTAGCAGAAATTTAACTCTAAATTCAGAATCGTCTGTGGCCAATACTGAAAATGACTTGTGCCTGCATCTGTGGCACTGTGACATATTCTAACAGAAATATGCTTCATTAGCCCAGAATTCTGTTGCAAATGCCTCTCTGTGGGCCAACCCCTGAGGGTGCCTGATAATGACTATTGTCAGAGGAAGTTCTCAGCTGACAGAATGTTACCTATAGCCATAGGCATGAAGGTTTGAGCTCAGAAATTTTAAAGGAGAGCAGATATATTCACCAAGGTTTTGATATTATCTTCCAGCATCATGAAAAACAGGAAAAAAAAATGTTGTCACTGGTGCCTTAGGGGAATTCCTATGGTATCTTCCTCCATTACCTGATTTCTATGGATTCTCTTTCTCTGTCATGCAGCTGCTGTCCAAGGGTTGTCTGAACTAGGATTGCTTCCTTGAATGGCCTATTTAGATTTCACATACATAACTGTCCGACTTTCAGGCTTCAATATAGCAGTGTATTCATCAAGGTTTTGCTTTAATTCATCAAGAAAAATTTAAATGAAAACCATATTAATAGTATCTATTAAGAGTACACTGTGTCTTCCTCTATTATGGAAATGTTTCCTGTGTTATCTACTTTAAATCTCACTACAACCCAAGGTGAGCATCATTTTTCAGGTAAGAAAACTGAATCTTGAAAGTGTTAGATTAGGCCAGACGCAGTGGAGCACACCTGTAATCCCAGTGGCTTGGGAGGCTGAGGCAGGAGGATGGCAAGTTCAAAGCCAGCTTCAGCAATTTAGCAAAGCCCTAAGCAACTCAGCAAGACCCTGTCTCTAGATAAAATATTAAAAAAGGACTGGGGATGTGGCTCAGTGATTAAGTGCCTCTGGGTTCAATCCTCAGTACCCCCATCACAAAGAAATGTTAAATTACTTGTCATACTATGAAACCCATAATTTTGTGATTCACAACTCTTCAAGTAATATTCTCTGCATGCCATTTGCAGTGTCAAATGGTTTCTAAAAGTTCTATCTCCAACCTTCATTTCACTTTCTGTTCACTCTTAGGAATTCATCAGTTCATAATACTTCAACTCTCACTTCCACGTAAACAACCACCTCCACCTCCATCAAGTTCTTTCTATCTTAATCATCCCCTGATTACAGTTACTAAGTGTTTTAATGAGCATTTCTTAGGACATTGTCCCTAGAGAAAACATTCCATAGGATATTAATCGGTGTTCTAAAACGGGAGGGAGGCTGGAAACAAAGTTTAGCCAAGTGGGTTTATTTCCTACAGGACTTATCCATGTATAACCAATCCCCAAAGTGTTGGATCATGAAGGATGTTTTACAATACACAAATTTGGAGACTGCTGACAAAGTTCATCAAATTGAAGTGCTGTGCTTCCTAAATATGACTTAAGTATCTTGCTAACACCCCAGTTCAGCATACACAAGGTCAATTTTATGATCTTCTATTCCCAATTCCAAGATATGTCCCTTTGCTTATATTTCCCAGCCATGGAAGCTACTATCACATTACTATTGTTTATTTTATGTTACACCTACAAAACAGTTATAAAATCCTATCTCTCCATTAGAGTCTTACATTTAGTTAGTTGTTAATCCTTCAGTTTATTTCTGCATCTTCATCTTACTTCTATGTCTTCTATTCCATTGTGCTGCTACTTTCCCAGTTCTTTCTGACTGTCTTATTTTGACTGGCCCCAAATAATTAATGTATGTGAATTCACAGCCTCTTATTGGTTGCCCTGCAAGAACAAGTAGCTCACTTGTTCTGACATTACCAGGGCCTATTTGCTGAGAAGATAAAGGATAAAAATCCATGTATAAAGATTGGAAGTGAGAGTTTGGGTAGCTCAGTGGCAGAGCACTTGCTTGATGCATATGAGACCATGAGGTTCAATCCGTAGCACCAAAGGGAAAAAAAGAAAAACTGAAGTTGGTACAGAAAACCAGACAGAACCAAGGGATGACACTCAGAAGAAGAATGTGACCTACTGGAATGCCAAAAAGAGAAAAGGTATTAAGGAACCAAGGTGGTTGGAATGGAAAGTTGTAGATAGGGTGAGATTAAAAGGCTCTTGGAGCTGAGCACAGTGGCACATGCCTATAATCCTAGCACTTTGGTAGGCTGAGACAGGAGAATCGCGAGTTCAAAGCCAGCCTCAGCAATGGTGAGGTGAGACACTAAACAATTCAGTGAGACCCTGTCTGTACATAAAACACAAAATAGGAGCTGGGCGTGGTGGCGCAAGCCTGTAATCCCAGCACTTAAGGAGGCTGAGACAGGAGAATCGTGAGTTCAAAGCCAGCCTCAGCAACAGCGAGGCGCTAAGCAACTCAGTGAGACCCTGTCTCTACATAAAAAAGACAAACTAGGGCTGGGGATGTTGCTCAGTGGTCAAGTGCCCCTGAGTTCAATCTCCAGTACCAAAAAAAAAAAAAAAAAAGAAAACACACACACACACACAAAATAGGGCTGGGGATGTGGCTCAGTGGTTGAGTGCCTAGCTCTTGGAAGTTGTGGAGGTGCTGAAGACTAGGAGATAATAAGAAGGATCAATAAGAGTCAACTGGTAGTATGAACCTGAACCCCCTTAAGTGTTTGAGTGCCGTGTTGAAATTTGGAATTCCTGTTGGAACTGTACTTTCTTAAATGTAGCTTCTATAGGACTTGACCATTCTTGTTTCCCTGCCTCCAGTCTGGATGAAGTATCCAAAACACAGCCTCTACCTCTCATCTCCTCTTCTTCTTCCCTCTCCTTTCTCCACTCTAGTAAAATGGAGTTGCTGTCCTTCTTTATACATAAGTATCATATGATGCTCTGTGACTTTTCTTTGCAGTATTCTTTTGGTCAGAATATCTTCCCCTCTCCTCCTCAACTAAATAACTCTTACTCTCCTTGCAAGAACACCATGCTGGGTCATCCTGTGTCCCTGGATTACTTTCTCTGGATTCCTATACACTCTGAGATATAAATCTATTTGAGCTATTAAAAGAAATAATTTAGATGAATTAAACTAAACAAAGGACAAATCAAGATTTGGGCAGCACTCAAAACCAGAAGAGGTCCAGAAAGCTCAACCAGCAGCAGCATGAGCAGCAAGCTTTTATAGGCTGAACATAGAAGCAAAGTACAAAAATCACCTGATTAACTACAACTAGACTTTAATGTTATTTGAGAATGGAATGATTTGCCTTATATGGGCATGGCCTCGTCAGTGTCACACCTGTGATTTGCTATTTGTTTTGCAAAAAAAAAAGAAAAAAAAATATGGGCCTAAGGAAGAGGAAGGGATTAGTAGGAAGTGGAAGGAGAGGGTCAGGGAAGGCCATAACGTGGGGGTGGGTAGCGTAAATAACATATTTGTTATATCCATGTATGAACATGCCACAATGAAGATCATTGTCCTGGGTAATTAACATGTACTACTAAAAATATATATACTCCTAAGGAAGTTTCATTTTGTAAACATACTTAAGCCAGGTTGCAGTTTTTTGTGTAGAAACCCAAAGAATGGAGACAGCTTGAGGCCAGTGGCCTCCTGCTTATTTAATAAAGCTCAATATACTCCATTTTGTTGACAGTATCCGTTCATACATCTGTCCTCACTAGACTTGAAGGTCATTGAGGGCAGTGCTAAGAATGTGTGTTTGTATCCGCTACCCCAAGTACAGTGCCGGGTACATTGTAGCCACTCAATGGCAGCTGTGGAATTTATACATTCTCATTTTTCAACACCAGGAGTTGAAATGTGAGTGGCCCCCTCTGAGCCCAGAGGTTTCCTTAGTGAATTTCAAGTCCGCACATCAGCACCATCACTGGGTACCAATTGTCAGTAGAGGGCAGAGGGAGAGTGTCAGGAGACGATGCTGTGGCCACAGAGCAATAGGACACTAAAATAACTGAATGTATTGACCCTGAAAAAAACTCTGATGGAACTGCTCAGGCCAAATATATTCTCGGTCTGACCCCTTTTCCCACCTCACCTCCATTATATATCTGTAGCCCCCAAGTGAGTCAAGCATTCTTGTCCTTGGGAGCTTTGTTTGAAATTCCTTTCCATTTGGAATACCTGTCCCTGGCCATCGATACTGCCACGTTTTCCCCATTCTTGATCAATATTATTCCTTCCAGAACCATCAACCTGGAAGTCATCTTTTCTTCCCCAATATTTTCATGACATTTCTCTGCACATCTTTTCAGTCACTTGTTGCACTGTGCCCTACAACAGAACAACATGGTGTGGTCTGACTCTTCTCCAAGACTGAGTTCCTGGAGAACAGAGAGCAAGCCTACCTTTATGCTTCTCACGGTATCTAATCAATGATTGTATAGATTTCATTGAAGTGAATTGTTAAACTGGGTGTGGTGGCACGTACCTATAATCCCAGTGACTCAGGAGGCTGAAGCAGGAGGATTGCAAGTTCAAAGCCAGCCTCAGAAACTTAGTGAAGCCCAAAGCAACTTAGCAAGACCTTGTCTCAAAATTTAAAAAGGGCTGAGGATTTGGCTCAGTGGTTAAGCACTCCTGGTTTTAATCCTTGTACCAAATGAAAAGAAAAGAATTGTTAAACTGGCCCAATTACAAATAAAATTGCAGTGACATTGCAACTTTAAAAATAAAATTGCAGTGAAGGATGTAGGAGCATCCTTCACATATCTAGAAAAGTTTGTGGAAAGAATTGTATTCCTGAAAGATGCCAGTTACATAAGGCATCATTTTAATCTGAGGTGATATGGTCAAGGTATAACACAAAAGGGACACAAGATAATCTCTTGGAGTGGAAATGCAAGGAAAAAAAGAGGAAAGAGGAAATAAACACAGTTCTGGGAAACCTCTGTTGTAGGTGAAGTAAGAAAAGTATCTAAAGGAAACATGGTCTTAACATGAAAATTAACAGCCTAATGTCTAGTCTTGCTTTTATTCAGTTCAGTCATCTAGAACCCAATAGCTGAATCATATTATTGTATAATTAATTTGATACCTATGAAATGAAGAGAAGATACAAGCCTTAACGTTTCAGTTTTCATTTGCTAATATTTTGAAGATTAAAATCTCATCCCATTAACTTTACTGTACTAGTCACAGCTTATACTTTTTGAAATATTTGAGTAGCCCCTCCCAGTGCACACAGGAGTTCCCAGACTGAACCACCCACAGGGCTAACCTGCCCCAGGCATTTTTCGCTCCCTTCCACATGATTACTTATCCACTTAAGAGACTTACACAGGATAAAACAAATATTTCAAGAAAATGTTTATAATCATTTGAAGATAATTGTTTGTGTTAAGGTAATTTGAGTAAAGACTAGGTTACCTTAAGGAAAAAAAATCATTTTAAAATTAATGCCTTCCAAATGGCCGAATCCATTCCTTGCTTATTTTTAGTAATAGTTCTTTGTCTCTCTACTTTGTATTATGATCTGATTATCTGCAATAGTCCACAGGTCTGTCTTCCCAACACTCATCCATCCCAGCTAGACATCTTTGGGTGTCTAGTTACTCACAAGACCTGACCAGGACCAAGACTTCAGTAATATTCAATGGTATTATTTCAGAAATGAAAATCTACATAATTGAGTAGTAGGTACTCAAGGGTTATTATTCTTTATACTGTTCTGTGTGTTTGAAGTGTTTCAAAATGAGCTTAAAAAGTTAAGAATGTCCGTAGGAAGGGTTCCTTCAAATGAATTGCATAGCATACTTCATTCTGCAGGATGGATGGATGTGTCTTTCAAACCAGAAGCTCCTGAGCCACAGTTTCAGAGAACACTCTTAGACTTGAAAGCTCAGGATGAAGAACACAGATATGGGAGGGATCAGCATTGGTCCCCATGAGAGTTTTCCCAAAGAGTTGATTTCAAAAATGTCCTCCTATGTTTCTCTAAAGAAGCTATAAACTGCCATTTAACTTTTTAATTTAGGAATTTACAGGAGTCCCAGAATACAGAATGTGGATATTCTCCCTGTCCTAAAATTCTAGACCCTCTACTGCTTGATCTTTTCCTACATGGGCTATTTTATTGGGTTTTATTTTGTTTTGCTAAGTATCCATTAATGCACCTTAGCAATAATACCCAGATTTCCTTTTTAATGATTTCTTTCTCATTGTGTGCAGCCATGGAGGATGTTATGGTTTAGATATGAAGTGTACCCAGGAAGCTCATGTTGAGACAATGCAAGAACTTTCAGAGGTGAAAAGGTTAGATTATGAGAATTATAATCTAATCAGTGAATGAATCCACTGATGTGGATTAACTGGGTTTAACTACAGACATGTAGGGTGTGGCTTGATGAAAAGGTAAATGGGGGTGTATCTTTGGGGTTTATATTTTGTCCCTGATGTGGAGCACTCTCTCTGCTTCCTGGTTGCCGTCCTGAGCGGCATTCCTTTGTCATGCCCTTTCCCCACCTCACCTCAGGCCCAGAGCTATGGACTGAACCATGGACTGAACTTCTGAAACCTGGAGCCACCAAACATTTCCCTCTCTACATTGTTCTTGTCAGGTCTTTTGATCACAGTGAGGCAGAGGTGACTAAAACAGGGATCTGTAATTCAAAGCACCCTATCAGCTAGGGAGTGGGCATATGCCCTAAGCCAATTAGACTCTGCAGGGATACTGATGGGGACTGCCTTTGGAGCCTTCTGCTTCTGCTATTGGGAAACACCTCCAATCTTGCTTCTTAACACAAAACAGAGGTCATAGCACATCTCAACACAAGGTACATGTTTGTTCAACTGATAAACTAAAAATGAAATGATCTTCCTGCCCTTCATCTCTAAATTCCACACTTCTGTGTGCTGTAGAAACATCACTTCATTCCTGAAACTTGTCATGACTAAATCTACTCTGATGTGACAGTAATTAACACCTTGAAGTCACCTAACAATACAGTTTCCTACATGCTCTCACCCACATTATGTCATTTATCTTTCACAACAATCTGGTGAGGTAAGTATTTACTCTTCTTCTATCAGATAAGGAAATGAGAGTCAAAGACCAGGATCCCTTCTCACAACAAAACACTAGACTAAAACACTAGCATAAGACTTCAATACACTTATCCTGACACCAGAGCCCCCATTTCTGACCTTGATTTCACTTTCTATTCAGAACTTTTGATATACATATATGCTGAGGCATATATGCTGGCTGTGACAGTAGATTCATTTGTATGGTGTTTCAGTCTTATGCATTGTTAAGACCCTGTGGAAGAGTTAATCAATCTGAAGGAATTTTGCATGCAGTAGGATCTTAACAGAGTTCTACCTGGAGCCAGTGAGGAATGAGGAACTTCCTTTCTATGAACCATTTTTTTTTAGAACTATGTATATTTAATCTAAATGGAAAATTCCTCAGTGATTATTTATAACAGAATCATGTGGTACTGAATGGTTTCATGTGTGATAAATCTAGGAAATATTTTTGTTGCATGTATTAATTATACTATAGTTAACTCCTTTCTAAATCCTACTTTCTTTGGTTGTATTTCCTGAATGGATGACTGTTTATGCCCTCATTTTAACCCTCTATGTGGTTATTTCATGGCTTATCTTCCACATGCTTGATCTGGAGAGGTTAAAAATTGTAGAATAACAGAAACTTTCAAATCTCACTGGTGAATGTTGCTGCCTAATTTTTCTTTGAGCTTGGAAGGATGTGGGGTTTGAGTTGTCTTTTTAATGTCAGCAGGTCACTCATAACCTAGAACTACTTTCTGTACATCTGTTAGGATGTCTACATTCTATGAAACTTGGTACTGTGATTACCATGAGAATATTATTGAGGTCACTTATTATTTTATTAGATGGTATGTCTCTCTGTACCAGCAATGTTGGTGATTCTATGGAACCCTGGACTTGATTTTACTTTGTGGATAACATTTTTGGTTTTATAAATGGTATTTTGACTGCCAGAAAGGTTATAGTAAGTTTGCACCTTACTGCTAATAAGTGATTATGCTATGTTGGGGCACAATTTGTGTGACCCAACCTTCCCACTCGCCCCATCTTACTTCTCTGCTCTTAAATTCCCCTTACCACCTCTTTCAGGTTCTTGTTTTAATGGCTCCTCATTTAACATATTTACCTTTCCAAGCTACACTAAAATCTTTTGTGAAATGTGCAGTACAAAACTAAATCAATGTTTCATAAGGGAAGGAATCAGACTAAGTTCATATATGGTCCTGCAGTTTTTCCAGAGTTGCTTCCATACATTCAGTTATATTAGTGTCTTATTGTTCTTTGGCCCCATCATCATTTCCTAACACTCTCCCCTGCCCTCTAATGACAGTTGGTACCCAGTGATGGTGCTGACGTGAGGACTTGAAATTCACTAAGGATACCTCCAGGTTCAGAGGGGGCCATTCTCTGTTTCCCCCTCTACTCACATTTTTATACCTGGTGCTCATCTCCAGATGACAAGTCTCTCCTGACCCCTCAGGGAGAAGCTGTCTCTCCCTCTAGCACAGATCCTATGAACCCCTTTTTTAGCCTTTATTGTACTGCAATAAAGTTGTCCAGGTTCTGGGACTTGGCTTTATTCACATCTATTTCTTTCACAAGGAAGATGCTCAGAGGTGACTTGTTGAATGAATACACAAATAAATGAGAAAATTTGTAAATACCACAGCTGACATTTAATGCTAATTTTGAAGATCAAGAAAACAATTAAACACATCTCTCTAGTTTATAGCAAATTATTTATAAAAGATCTTAAGCAATTGTTTATATATAATTTTATATTATTTTCAAAGGGGAAAAAACAAAACCAAATAAAAATTTGTATTTCAATTATATACAGCCTGATACTTTATGAATATTAAACTTTAGCTGTTCTCTTGATGTAATTTATATTGTTATTAAATATTAACTATAATGTTTAATTTAGCCATATTTAGTTATTTATATTCTAATTTCACAAAGGATTTGAGATGGCTGATAAGAAATGCATGTATGAAATAGTTGATTTTTATAAGTATATAAATAACATTAATTGAGAACATATATATTGAAATAAAATAACAATATCAGGGAAGAATAGAATATGCATGTGAGTCATAACTTCCCATATGATATAGTTGAAACAGAAATAGAGCTTTGATCTTCCTAAGCATCAAAGTCAAAATAGGGAAAATGATGTGATGAATAACTCTTATTGTATGAGGGAGAGAAGAGGATGCTCTCTTACTTGCTAGTGAGTTAATTCTGAAATGAGATTTTATCTTTTATTTCATATGGAGAATATTAAGAGACAAAGTGAGAGGAAGGAACTATCAACAATCTCAGAGTAGCAAAGGTAGTAATGGATTTTAGATGATTGTTTCTATAGTTTCCCACAAAAGAAGCCAAGGGCATAACATGTAAATAGTTAAAAAAAATCTTTACTCATTGCAATTATAGTCTAGCTGGTTTTGCATATTTTTTTAATCCCCAGCTATTGATGATAATCCAGCAGGCAAGTTTAGCTGCAGTCAAAAGCCAAGTAAAAAATGTTGAAGAGGGAAGAAGGCCAGAATAAGTCATGTTAGTCAGGACGGTGCCTGACTCACAGAAAGAGGAAAATAAAGTTTCAGGTGGCCAGATGGTGCAGATTTTCAGAAGATGAAAATCCAGATCTCTGTGTAAAGTTTCCTCATTTGTAAATGTTGGCACCTAATTAAATAAAATGGAATGTTTTGTGGAACAAATGAAACCTAACTAGAAGTTTTAGCCTGGATTTTAAATTCAGATCACTACTTTTTTACATCTGTTCTACAATTTGAAAGGTGCTCTTTAGAAAGGACAGGAGTATGTAGTGATTGTCTGTAAGTGGGGGTTCAATTTGTTTTGTAGTGGCTGCTTCAGCCACTTTGACTTCACTAGTTAGGTTAATGCTAGCTGCTGTAACAAAGAGATTCCAGAATTTCAGCTGCTGAATGTGACAGAAATTTATCTCCTGTTCCTTCAAGAAATAGTCTATTGTGAGTGTTCTTGTCCATGGACAGACACTGTTAATCAGTATCATTCAGAGATCAAGACTGAAGGATCCTTGACATCTTCAACATATAGGACACAAGATCACTTTGGGATCATTTCTAACCCAGTAGTTCAGAAGGGAAGAGATCACAAGTGATGTGCTTGGCAGTTTCTAATGGGCCATCCTGGGAAGAGGTGTGCCTCCCCTCTGCTCACATTCCAGCGGTTAGAACTCAGTCACAGGGCCAAGTCCATTGCAAAGAATGCTGGGAAAGGATCTAGCTGTGCACAGAGAAGAAGAGAGCATGGATTTTGATGAGTATCTGTCAAATTCTGCCACCCCAGTGTTTATGTCATTTATCAGATGTTGGATCTATGGGTCTTCATAGTTTGACTCCAGAGTGAAATATGATAGAAAATTGGTTTATTTTTAAGTAAAATTTAAGATTCAAATTCCTTCAGTAAATGCCAGATGTTCAAAAACTGGGAAAGAGAATGCAGTATACCTCTCTATCATGCTCCATGATATTCAAGGGATAAAATGTCTCATTCCTTATTTTTTAAGACAAAATCATGTCTGATTTAAGGCCCAATGTCACTGTTAGCAGAAAATTTAGTCTTGGTTAATTTGATAAGAAGGGTGGTCCTCTCTCATCCCTGGAAATTTTATTATCCAAAAATTGAAGGCTACAAGCTTCTAATCAATGTGTCTGTTACCATGTCCTCTGCTCCATGGCCATGCTCATGGGCCCATTCAAAGACTTACAGCCTCTTTTGTTCAGAACCAAGATTTAGCAGAAGACTTATATAAGCTCCTGGTCTATACATAGCCAAGCACTGATTCAATCTTCCTAGACACACCTTCTGATATGGGTCTTATTACCCAGTTGTTTTTGTTTTTGGTACCAGGGTCACTTAGCCACTGAGCTACATCTATAGCCCTTTTTTATGTTTTATTTTGAGACAGGGTCTTACTAAATCCTAAGGGCCTTGCTAAATTGCTGAGATTGGTCTTGAATTTGGGATTACAGGCATTCACCACTACACCCACCTGTTCTGTGGATTATTTTGTTACTAAATATGAAGAAATATAGATATTATTAGGGAAAATGAAATCTGAGCTGTCAGCTTTAGCTGCTAGCACTGTAATTCACTTTGACTATTCACTCACATATTACACACATGTTAGATGATCTACTGATCATCAGTAATCAGTCTGTCATCATTACTAGGTTCTCTAGTATCCATAAGAGGAAATGTTAATCATGATAATCTGGTAGAGTCATTCACAAGGTCTGGGGAAAAGAAAAAAGAGGGACACAGTAAGTGCCTGTCCCTTCCCAGCCTCTCATCACACTGCCCATGTTCCATACACTTCTCTTCTTGCCCCAGTACATTGGATAAATTAACTGGTTTCTAAATTCTCAAGGAACAACTGCATGAATAAAACATTTTTCCCTCAGAACATTCAAAACAGACTACTGGGGTTTAAGCCCAGCTCTACCATTTACATTTGTCTCAGAGTAGGTTTCTTCATCTCTTGGAGGCTTAATTTCCTTCCACAACTGCAAAGTGAGGATACTAGATGCATCTTGTTCACAGAGTTGTGATGATTGAATGAGTTAATATTTCTGAAATTCTTAGATCAGTACCACCGACACACCTATAAACTTATACAAATGTGTGCTAAACAGTAAAGAGTAAAATAAAACAACATCAAAACCCAGTAAACACTTTCATGGTTTTATCAGTGGTAAGCTTTCACAGGACTCCTTGTGAGAGAAAGCTCTGAGTGCTCATTATTATGAATATCTGTGGAATGGAATAATCACAGAAACTACTTCAGTAGAGTTATTGTGAAGATTAAATGAGATTATGCAAAAAAATGAGAAGATGCAGGTAAGGGCTTAAACATAGCCAATATTGATTAATCATTAATATTGATAATTATTAATATTGTTGCTACCACTACCATTGTGCCTTGCCCTAATCATAGTTTGCAAAATATGCTTTAGCATTTTTTGTAAATAGTTTAAAAGCCTATTATTTTTCATTGATTCTATTGTATGGAGTTTAGCTCTTAATTACTTCACCATCTCCAGAATAAATTCATGTCCTTGTTGAGCCCAAGGAATTGTTGGCTCACGCTTTCTGCACATGAGGGGCTCAGTGGAAGGCCATTCTTTGTCTGCCACAGTGGGCCTAGAGGAGTGAGTCCCCGCGTTCTGCTTAATTTCCCTTGAGTAAGAACATGGTGACTGTTAGGCAGATGCCAATGCTCTGGGAAATGGAAAGCTACTGCTGAGGAGTTTTGCGACTAGAAAGATCACCTTTGATGCTTAGAGGTGACTCTGACCACAGTCCTGTCCTTTTAGCTTTGCTTCCTAACCTTTCCTTCTTAGGTCGCTGGAGAATGTTGTCCTACCTCTTCCTTTCCAATTCTTGCTTTACCCCATAAACAAATGTCCCAACTGGGAACTTTTATGATGTATATTCCCTGTGCTTAATGATTGTGGCTGACTTTGCCAAAGTTCCTTTGACATGAATTTCTGGAGGCCCATTTCTGGAAACATCTGTGCCCCTTTAGTGAGGAAGCCAGTGCAAGATGGCGGAGGGCAATGGCACAAAAGGGTCATGAGACTTTTTGATGTTACTGTTCACCTTCCTAATTCTAGTGTCCAATCTAGGACGTCAATTGTCCCTGTTTTATTCTTTAATTCTTTTTGTTGTATTCTTCACACTCTGAAATTCTGTCAGGAATTCCTTCAGAACGGAAGCACTTTGAATCCAATTGAGAAAGCAGAATTATTGAGAATTTACTTTTTTAAACAAGCACATTTTAATACTTATTTCCTAGAAATCATTGAGGTTGTCAATCTTTCTTGCCAAATAAAAAAAGGGAAGTTGCTTCTAATTTTAAATGTTAGTTTAAGTAACTGCTTATGTGCAGATGTTTATCATTTTCAGTGTTTCAAATATAAATAATCCTATCTTTGGCCCAATCTTTTCCCTTTTAAGTGTCATTTATCATGGGCTGACATAAACCCCACCAAGAGACTGTAGAGAGGCAAAAGGAGTCTGGAAGAGTTCTCTTGAGCCTTTTTAAATGAAAAGAGCTTACTATCGCCTTGGAATCTGTAACAAAAATCAGTAACCGTATAAATAAATGATTTAGACAGGCTTGTTTAAACGAGCGTGATTTCTCAAAAGGGGAGAATCAGGTCAGAGAGTCAACAAATGGTTCATGTATGAATCATCTTAAAAATAAAGTAAAACTAAAATAACTCCACACCTTTTAATGATTTTTAATTAAAAACTTATGGCAATAGCATTGGAAGAGCTAAGGAGGATTTGAGCTTCTCATGGAAGGGGTAGAAGTAAGTCCCAAAATTCCAGGAAGAAGCAGAGGTATGTAAAACCAAAAGAAATGGCTATTAATTGTTCATTCTTCAACAACTTTTTGCTGATCCTAACAAGCCAGTCTCTTACCCTTCGGGCTTAATGGATATAGGGAGCTTTGGTTGCAAATTGTTATTGTCTGTCCTCATGGAAGAACCGGTTAAGAGGAAGGATTAAGAGGAGGAGCAGGAGGAGGCTTGCAGGATCAAACAAGGAGGCTGCTGCAGGCGGGGAGAATGTGGAGCACACAAGGGTAGGAGTGGGTGGGAGCAGGAACAATGCGAACAGTCACACTGGCAGTTCAGAGGAAGGAATAGGCAGAATGAGAAGAGGAGGCATTTTTCTGCTTTGTGGAATTACTAATGAGCACACAGTTAGGTGTTTACATTAAGCATTAAAAACAAGTTATGTCCAGTTGGAGCTCATGGGAGTGTTTCCCCCTCAACACACACGGAACACACCTATCCCCAGAGATAGGGCTCAGGAGGTAACCGATATAATTAAAGAGCTCTACCACAGTAACCCTTGAAGGGACGCAGTGTTCTGTTGAAGCCACAGTCGTGGATAAAAGTTTTAGTGGATGGAAACCTAGGCGTGAGGTGGATTTCAGCCCAAACAACGGGCTATTCTATGCTCATGCTGCCCAGTCTTGAGTGCACTGGGGTAGCTCAAAGTTCAGTTGGAAAGAAACTCAGTAAAATTTTAGAGGATCATTCTATGACTTCTCCAAAACTGTGTTAACCGGGAAGTTTATTTTCCCTTTCAGTAATGAATTTTAGTATAAGAATTTAGACTTCAGAATTTGTTCCCCAAAATTATCCCTTGCCGATCGATCTCATATCAGAGACCAATTGGGGATTCATGCCAATAAAACTGTGATACTACTTGGCTCCCGCTACTCTCCTGTGTGTGGCTTATCCACCTGTGCTGGTTTAAACATTGTTCAAGGTAGTTGTTTTCAGAATCTTTCTTTAAGTATAGCAATTTGTTTTTCTGAAGTTTTCACAGATGGGTTTTTGTTTTATTTTAATTTTAAAGATTATATATTTTGGGGAAATTTCTAGCCTCAAAATATAATTCTCTGCACCCCTCCTGAATAAATATGATGACAGCAGGAATTCTCTCTTAACAATAACCATGTGTAGCCTTTAAAATGCACAGTAGTAAAACTGCAAGTTTCATTTCTCAGTATGAACCTGTAGGTCTACTGTGTATTCTCAGGTCAAGGTATGTGTACATCCTGTGTGCCTTGGAAGCTATTGCATGCATCAGCTTTAGCATGCTTTAGAGAGAATCACTTGATATTGATGCCATTTTCTGTGATTCATTCATATCAGAGTTAACCAAATGTAAGGTAGATAAAGGTGAAATGGGAGCATACCAAGGGAAACCCTTCTCTTTCCTGCTGGATTTCATTTAGGAGCAAGTGATCAAAGATTCAAATCCCAGTGTCTTGAGGCAGGGTTTGTGCACACTGTGGCCTGTTGTGAGTGGGTAGGTTGGTGTGGGGGATAATCAGATTTTTTAAAAAATATTTTTCAGTTGTCAATAGACTTTATTTGTTTATATGCGGTGCTGAGAAGCGAACCCAGTGACTCACACATGCTAGGCAAGCGCTCTACCAATGAGCCACAACTCCAGCCCCAGATAATCAGATTTAACATGACATCTATTGATTGACAGGTTCTTGCATGGAATTTGCCTCTGCATCACAGAATGATCTCCTCTTTGGAGCTTCCAGATTGCCCACTGAGTTTAAGTCTAAGGAGTTTTTTTTTAATTTAAATTTTTAAAATTTGTTCTAATTAGTTAACATAACAGTAGAATGCATTCTGAAACATCATACATAAATGTAGTACAACTTCTCATTCTTCTGGTTTTACATGATATAGAAACATGCTGATTATGTAGTAATGTATGCACATAGGGTAATGATGTCTGATTCATTTCACTACCCTTTCCACCCCTATACCCCCTCCCCTCCCTTCACTCTCCTCTGCCTAATACAAAGTACCTCCATTCTTTTCTAGCTGCTCCTCCTTGTCATGAATTATCTGCATATCAGAGAAATTCAGCCTTTGTCTTTTGGGATTGACTGATTTCACTTAGCATGATATTCTTAAGGAGTTTCTTTAAATAGGAAAGTATAAGAAAGAATTTGACAAAAATATTGATTTGAATACAATATTGAATACATTTTTGATCAGATGTCATTAAATATAAATCATGTATATATACAAAGTGCAAACATTACAGATCCATACTTTGTCTCTAAAACTTTCCATTCATCATTAATGCTGAGATAAAGCTGTAAGATAGTGTGTTTTAAAGCTGCTATGGGGGGCTGGGATTGTAGCTCAGCGGTAGAGCGCTTGCCTCGCATGCGTGAGGCCCTGGGTTCGATCCTCAGCACCACATACAAAAGCAATAAAATAAAGACATTATGTCCATCTATAGCTAAAAAAATATTTAAAAAAAAAAAAAAGCTGCTATAGTATATGCATATGTGTTTGAGAAAATTAGTAGAGTGAACAGGGCAGCTAAGAAATAAGACCATCTAAACTTAAAATATGGCATGGACATGGCATAGAAATGGTAATTCAGGTTAGTGCTCTGGAGAGAGGACCTTAGAAATCAGCACACTGTTGTGTGGATAAATATTTTTATTATTAGTGTTTAATATCACAAAGAGTTCAAGTTACGTTAGTGAAATTTGTTATACTTGAAGTGATAGAATTTGCCAAATTAAGCCCTGAAAAGGGAAATTTTTCTATAAAAGAGGCAGGCAGAGATTTTCTAAGGCTCTTAAATTAATTAGAAAAATCTGGGACAAACTTATGCCTAAAGATTGGCATCAGTGGGTTTTATAGTATCAATCACATTTGTATTTAATGGAAATATATTCTCATAATTTAAGCAGAGTAGGCATCGATTGAAGGTCATAAGTAACTCCCAGACTTTCCAGGAAGGCAGAGGACTACCCCCTGAAAATTGAAGCTGGGAAGGATGGTCAAATTACAGGACCATGGAGCCTCCCGCTGTGGCCTAATTCCAGCTGGTACTTCTGATCTGGGCCTTGGAACCTCCACTGGATCCAAACAGGGTGTTTTGTGAGCAGAGTGTACCTGGCAACTATTCTGATCTGAATTCTGGCGTGAGTGCTTCTGACTGGTGGGAGGTTCAGTGCAGGCTCAAGATGCCTGCGCTGAGGATGCAAGGGGGGCGGCAAGTGAAATTTAGACTTCTACTTTGAGAAGGTGCAGTCTCATGAGGTGGAGGAAACTCCTAAGCACAGGGAAAGTGTTCAAAATGCTTGGCAGGCAAAAAGAATGATCATTAACAGCTGTCAAATCCAAATTCTGGTCCCTAGGGCTAGCCTAACCCAATAAGATCCTGGTTCTCAGACAAAAGAAAATCAAAGCAAGTTCAACTATAGTCTGGGAAAATATCAGAGCTCTTAACAATCTGCTTGTTCTATGATATTTTTTTCAATCCTTTTCCTGTAGTATATCTAGATTTAACTTTATCAAACAAACATGCTAATGCAATATTATTATGCAATGTTAACTTGGTAGTTACCTTTTATTTTTTATGAATCAGAATTCGTTGGGTGCTATGGCAGTCTTTCTTTTTCACTCATTACTAAGTACAATGTCACACCTGTGGGCAGTTGTTGGTTTGCCAGCACAGTGCCTGGGAGTACATAGTAACACCCGAGAAAAGTGGTGCTCAACTTTAGTGAGTCTTAGAATCACCTGAAAAGGTTGTTTAAAATACATATAGAAAAGTTGAAATGTGACCTAGCAATTCCACTTCTAGATATTATAGCTCAGAGAATTAATACATACCTACACAGAAACCTCTACAAAGATGTTCATAGTAGCATTATTTACAATAGCCCAAACCCAGTAACAATCCAAATGTACATCAACTAAGAATGGATAAACAAAATGTAGGGTATCCTATCATGGAATATTATTCAGCCATAAAAAGGAATCCTGGCTCTTGAGTTAGTCATGGTGGTCACACCTATAGTTTCAGCTACTTAAGATACTGAGACAGAAGGATGAGAGCAGAAGTTTGAGATCAGCCTGGGCAACATAGTGAAATGATCTCTTAAAAAATATTCTGGTTCCTGCTATGACATGAATGAACATTAGAACCATTTTGTAAAGGAAAACAAACTCAAAACAAAAATCCACATATTATATGATTCCATTGATATGAATGTCCAGATCATAGGTAAATCCATAGAGATAGAAAGTAGATTACTTGTTGACATTGGCCTGCACATAATAGATAGGCCGTGACTGCTAATGGATATCAGTTTGTTTTTGAATTGGTAAAGATATTCTGGAATTAGGGGCTGGGATTATGGCACAGTGGTAGCGTGCTCACCTAGCACGCATAAGGCACTGGGTTCGATCCTCAGCACCACATAAAAATAAAATAAAGATATTCTGTCACCTACAACTAAAAAAAATAAACATTTTAAAAAAAAGATATTCTGGAATTATATAACAGTGATATTTGCACAACTTTGTGAGTATACTAAAAGTTGCTGAATTGTATACTTACTTTTAAAACGTGAAATTATATCTCAATATAAAAGAGAAGAATACAAATAGATTCCTGGATTTTTCCAATGAGTCTAAATGCAAATCTGGGATGGGGTTGGAAACATGTATTTTTATTTGGATGCAGCTGGTCTGTGAAGCACACTTTGAGAAACATTGCATCTGGTCCTTCCTTCTTCCAAAATCTTCAAAGTTCATTATCCTGTCTTAGAAAATAACTATAAAAATAGTACAAAATACTATCAAGAAAAGTCTTCAGAATATGATGTATAAAAACAATGCACAATGGCTTTCTCCCAAATTGTTGCTGTAAAATCAATGGACTTAATGATTTTTTAATCAATATAATGTTTGTACTTTTTTTAGTCTTAAGCTTCTGGCAGACTGTAATAAATAAATTGCTACTTCTTAATGTTACTTTGTAAGAGTCTAAAATACTCTAATTTGAATTGGATTCACTCATTAATTTAGCAAAATTTTGGCATCAGGCTTGTGCATTGAGAAAATATACTGAAGACCCAGCCTCTAACTCTGATACTTTGCCATCTAATGCAATGGTTCTTGACCTTGGCTTTCTTGAAATCAACTGAAAATCTTTAAGAAATACTGAATCCTGAGTTCTGCCTCCAGAGATCTTTATTTCATTGGTCTGGAGTGCAGATAGAATACTGGGACGTCTAAATTTCCTGACATCACTTCAACAGGCAACAGCAGTTTGGAGCCACTGTTAACAAGGAAAAGATGAGCCATGCAGAAGTGCTATTGCACTTTCTGCCAAGTGGTGTCAGAGTAGCAGTCATTACCATGGAAACGTGAAGGAAGCATCACTTGCCCAGGCTGGAGGTGGAGGCTGCTCAGGGAAGCCTTCCTGGATGCAGTGTTACCTGAATTCAGTTAAATCATAGGAAGGAATTGTCCGAGTGAGGTGGGGGTAAGTGGGAGTGACCCCAGCAGACAAAGCAGCCTGCACAGAGCCTGAACATTAGCTAGAGAAAAGAACTGCAAAACAAAAGCCCAGCACACATGGTATTGAAGTTTACTCTGAAACCATCTTAAATTGACAATGCTGGGACTCTGATGTCATGACATCTTCTTGCTTTTTCGAAGGGTGACAGTATCCTAATGCCCTTTATTATGGACTCACAGCAGTGCTGGTTTTCCAATGAGTTTATTAGCTGTTGAAATGAATCCTAGTTCATTATTTGTTTTTAAACTAATGACTCTTTTTATAGAGCAAGAGAAGTTTGTTTCTTTCTATCCTTAGAAGAACTCTGGGGAATGGATAGTCACCACCCAATTATGTCAACAGACCCTGCTTTAGGTTCCTAACCCTGTACTCTCACTATCTTTACAGTCTGCTTGACACACAAATACAGGTGGTTCTCAGCTAGGGTAAACAGTCCATGTGCTATTTCCACAGGAATATTTGAGGTTGTAGGGAGATTGCTTTTATCTGACACAGTGGAGTCAGTGATATGATAACAAATGTTCTCTTTTATTGAATCTGAGTGGTCACTTCAATAATACAAATTTAAATAACATAAATGTACATCTTGGTTAACATTTAATACCACAATGACAGTGAGCATGGGTGCCAGACCTTCAATGGTGTCTTTTATAAAATGCATACCATTATTTGTGGTTTCTTCTCCTAAGGTTTTAGTTGCCTAAGATCAAGTATGGTCTGAAAATATTAAATGGAAAATTCCAAAATAACAACTCATACATGTTAAATTGCATGCTATAAACGCTCATACCATCTCACTCTATCCTGCCTGGAGTGTGAATCATCCCTCAGTCAGCATGTTCACACTGTATATGCCCCTGCCTGTTGGTGGCTCTAGTAGCTATCTCAGTTATTGGATGGAGTGTTCTAGTGTCCCAGTGCTTGTGCTCAAGTACCCTTATGTGGTAGGCAGATGCTGTGTTTACACACCTATGTCACTGAGCTCACCTCATCACATCACGCAGGACTTGTATTGTCTCACATCTTCACAAGAAGGGTGAGGATGGTACAAGAGAGTATTTTGAGAGAGAAGGAAAGAGAGATTATTCACTTAACTTGGAATATATTCTTTAAATCATTCTATTTTATTATTAGTTATTATTGTAAATTTCTTACCATGTTCAATTTATCAATTAAACTTTATCACGAAAACACGGAATGTATAGGGTTTGGCAGTATTTGTCATTTCAGTCTTCCCCTGGGAGTCTTAAAACATATGCTCTGTGGACAAGAGGCACTGCTGAACATAGTATCTATTGTATCATAGCTTCCAGGTTTGTGCTTTCCTTGTTTCCCCATCACAGTTCCTATAAAATAATTCACAGGGATATTTGACAGCTGTTTCAAGGTTGGAGTGCCATTGCTGTCATAGTTGGAACAGGCAGAAAGACACTTACGCTGTTGCTCTCTGGACTAATGAATAGTCCATTGTCTATAAGGTGCTTGTGTCTGGGCAGACCGCCTCAGTCTCCATTTTCTGGGAGAAAACTTTATCCTTCTTTGTTTTCACAAAGTACAGTATTTCAAAGCACACACACACACAGGCCTCCCTCTAATATTTTAAACTTAGCACTTTATCTTTTACCCTTGCTGAAGTGTGTTATTTTTAAATGTTCTTATTTGGAGCCAACAATGCTGTGAATTTCATGTGTAGGACTGAAGACAATTTCTCTCAAAACTTTTCATGTACACCTACAACATTTCATTCATGCTACATTTCCAAATAAGTCATTCTTTAAAGACATTTTGCTCTGTCTTTGCTCTGTAACACCAAAATGTAACCAAAGAATATCTGGTAAAATGGTCAATAACATAAAGTTCTATGAATTTAAAAATGTCTTTCTCCTATTTCCTATTTTTTCACCCCTTATGGCAATAGCATGAAATTTCTAATCTGTAATGGAAAAACACATATATGCATATGTACATATTTTTTTTCTTTTAGGTTGGGATTTTTTTACATTTGTTTTACAAACATGTGATCTCTTGTATGCATCACTTTCTAAATATATGTATCATCTACTCCCTTATCAATAATTCATAGACATGTTTATAATTTATTATTTTAAATGATATATTCCTAAACTAGTAAATTTTATACCAAGAATTATTTAAATATATTTTAAGGAAAAAATGTCTCAACTTTTAGATCTCACTTCCCATCTTCCCATCCCCATCTGGCTAACCCTTTTGCTAACATCCTGTTTTGCCTCCCATCCCAATAATATACACAGACTGAGTATGTACACACAAATGCACGTGCACACACACAGGAAGCTTAAGTAGTCAAAGAGCTCACAGTAATGTTGAGTGATATCTAAGCACCAGTGATTTCCTGGTAAATGTTTAAAAACCAGCTCATGACGGAAAGGGGGAGCCCTAATATATAGTGTTTGCCCATTTCAGTGGCTTGAGTACCCCTTTCCACCATACTCCTTTTGAAGCTACCAATGTAGATCATTCAGCTTCCAACTTGCCTGGAATTTTAACCAGTGGTTTTATAATCCTGTGTGAGCTAGCACCAGGCTGCCATTGACTGAGTCTATGTTGCCAACAGTAGAAGATGCTATGACCTCTATGGGGTATCCTGGGTTTGGCGGAGAAACTCACCTAAGGGACTGCCTCTTTTTCAGGAAATCAAAAAAGTCATCTCAGCCCACTGCCTTGATCCAAATTTGCAAGAGATTGGAGAACTCATCTTTCTAAGGATGCTGTGAGTTCCTTCTAAGTACCCTAATGATCTTTGATATGGATCTCAAACTGGGATTGAGAAGCCAGGCTTTCATGGACTTTATAAGATGATCTCCATTTTACCAATGTTGAGACTAAGCTTTCCCAGGCTTCCTGCAGGAAGTCTTAAAACCCAGCTCAGATGTCCTTGGCATCTGTAACACAGTTATAAAGAAAAAGGGTCCTTGGGAGATTAAGTCCCACTTCAGCTGGTCCTTAGGCTTACTGATGATTTAAGACCCCTTTCCTAGTGGGTGACTTATTTCCCCCATGGCAGCTTGACTGTAGCCATCACATACCCTGAGATTCAAGATTGTACCCAGGGACTGTGGACCAGAAGAGCTAACACAAAACCCAGTCATTTATGAATTGTTGCATTCAATTTATGATGAGAACTACAAATATCTCGCAAGCTCAACTGGCTCCCTTGGTTTCCAAAAGTTAAATCAAGGAAAGATTTCGAGAAAATAGAATCTAGAGACAAGTCAATAGCTATTGAACTCTGAAATTTTCCTGGGCCACTTTTAAATCAATTGTCCTGATTGTTTTCCCCTGAGCACCAGGAACTTGTGACTTCAGGGACAACATTCCAGACATGGAAGGGCCCTGCCTTAGAAACAGAAACTGCCCCTTTTCTTAGAGCAAAGGGGCTTTTGCATCCTCTTGAGCACACTGATGAGTGTCTCATTCCCATTAGAGTCCAGACTGCTTGTGAGTCTCAGGAAGGTGAGAAAGACTAGAAAGTGAAACTTTGTTTAAGACCTTATTTATTCATTTCTCAAATATTCATTGTATCTCTCTGACATTTATGGGATGCAAACGTATGGTAGGATATAGCAATAAATAAAACAGATAAAAATCTCTGCCATTGTGGAACTTCCATTCTGGCTGAGTAGGAACATTAATAAAATATCAGATGGTGAAAAGAGCTTCAAAGAAACAGAGTATGAGAGGGACTAGGGATGCTAGGAGAGGTTGGAAGGCTATCCACAGAAATGAGCAGGGACCTGTGGGAACATGCACAGAAGGACATTCCATCCTAGGCTCCAAGAAGGACAAAGGTCACATGCTTGGTTTCAGAGTACAGATCTCTGCATATGGTGTTTTGAAGCACAACAGATACAATGGTTCTCAAGCGTGAGGTGCTGCTGCTGCAGGGTCAGAGGCAGTGGCCACCCCTGAGGCACAACAAATCACACGTAGCTTCAGGGTTAAGCTCTGTCTGCACCGTCCACTGGATCCCTTCCCGTGGTGCCACACCTTGATGTAAGATGTCCAAGGTGAGAAGAAAACAGTGCCTCCTCGAGGCTCCTCAAGAAATTTCCCAAGTCCAGGAAGAATCATAGCACTAAGAACCCTGCCTATCAGGTCAGCGTTGCAATCCAGGCAAACCTGGCTCTCCCCTAAAGGTGTCTCCCACAACGTCCTATTGATTTTGATTGTCTGAGCACTTACTGACAACAATGTAGTGACAGTAATCCCATTGTACAGGTATCCTTCCCACACTCTGTATGGGTACAGTCCGTCTTTTAGAGTCTGTGGGTACAGCTGATGTTGGCAGAGCCTGGGGCTGTTTGCAGTCATGACTTTTTCCTCTGCCATCTGCCCAGTCTTTGGTCAGAAAGAGTCCCTCCACTTTAGATTGCTGAATGTCAGATTGATTCATTTGCCCTTGGGACAGTCCAGAATTCTCCATTATGTCAAAATTTTGGTCATCACATTTTGTTTTATCCTTGTATATTCTTCTCCTCTCTTCACTGATTTTACCAATTCAATTCCCCACACTGAAGTTTATTGTACTAGTGAACTACCCTTTCTACACCATATGGGCTAAATGCTAATAAACTGTACTAGACCAATATATTCCAGTGCTAACCAATAACCATCCACTCGCAAGCCTTGTTTTTGTCACTGCTTCACATCTAAAAAGCTATCAGAACTTGTAGGACTGCTCTCGTTGGAAAGAGTGCTCCCCAAAGCTCCATTCCCTCTTTGACCTCTAGGGTCTCTTTGAAAGTCTTTATGTGTTCCAGAGAGGTCACAACACTTTCCCCAGTGCCTCTCTACAATCATGTTTCAGAGGTTTTATTAAAATCAGTGAAAGGTGTTCTGTTCCAACTGTGCCTGAACACAAAAGAGTCATTATCGGTTTCTTTTTTTGCCAACAGACCAATTTTTTCTCTGCTGATGGAAATAATGGGCATTTCCAAAATGCCTTGTCCTCATGCTACACAGCATGACAGGTTGCCATTGGCTGTGTGTATATTTCCATTCAACAGCAAGATTCCTAAGCAGGAAGCACACTCAGGAAAAAAAAATGAGAACAAACTAAGGGAAGACCAAAAAAAGACTTTCATTCCCACCCCTTGCCCTTTGGGAAAATGGTTGTTAACCTAGAAGAACCTATCTTCAAGGACATGACCAAGGTTCAAAGATGTGCTTCATTTCAGAAAAAAATTAGCAGCTGTGCTTTTCCTTGAAACATTATTATAATATCAACAACCTCTTTCCTAGCCACTAGAAAGGAAAGAGAAATAATAGAGGGACTAATATAACCTTTAGTTTTGATTGAGAAAGGTACCGGAATTGCTCAATGTCCCATGAAATCCATTTGAATGGATCCTGTTGAAGTGTGCCAGCTGGAGAAAATATTATTTATAAAAGTAACAAGCAACATTCAGTGAGGAAGCAGAACCTCTGAATTAACGTGGAAAGTTTTTATTTCAGAACACTCTTTTTATTTATTTATTTCAGAACATTCTTTTTATTTCAGAATACTCTTCTCATAGGTGTTCTTATAAATTAAACACATTTTGTTTGAATATTTCCCAAACTCCCCAAATCTTCTTTGTGGAGTTCTTTCTGAGCACTTTATTCATGGAATTCCACAGACCCAAGAACAAAGATAAAGCTGCACAGATTTTTGGATATTATATAATTTAGACATTGCATGATAGAACAGAATGAACTCAAAGCTTATGGGAGCCTTGTGGCCTCTATGATTCAGGGCCTCCATGTTACAACTCTCCCCTTCCCCCTCCTGTTGGGTCACTCTCTCTCAGAAAAGAGAATATTCAGGAAGTCACAGAGCTCCTCATGAAGTAGGCTGTTTTTCACCACCTGTGTTAAAGTAAATGAGGTTATATTCATGCTGAATATTTGAACCCAAGCAAACTTTTCTCTAGAGAAACAATAAAAGTTTTTATTAAATGTTTTCAATATGGGAGAGATATTTTGTTCAAGCACATGAGCTGATCTTTAAGATTGTCTGAATACCTTGATGGCAATACCACAGAAGAGCTTCAAGCTTTTTGACCAGATTTTGGTAGCCTTAGAAAACTAAAATTAAGGTATCTTCATCAAGTCTTTCCTTGGAGACTCTTGCAGAGGATTGACTAAGTATAGATAGTCACTCAGAAAGGCATCAATAATATTTGCTGGTATTTTTATCTATTGAAATCGGTTCCAAGTTTACAATTAATATAAAAACAAATCACCCAAAATAGCAACAGATTAACAGTTCAGGGACATAGTCCAAGAGCTAGTAAGTCATGTTTGTGGTATTGTTTCTGGAACATCAAGAGTACAACTATTGACACAAAACGTACAGGGAAAACTGAGCAAAAACATCTGTAATAATATCACTAGGCATAAACAGTAACTCTCAATGTCAAGAGGAGTCCTAGAGGCCTTCTGGTTCAAAGTTCATGAAAAAAATGGAACCTCTCAACAACTTCCCAATACTTGGAGGATGACCAGCTGTACTCTGTCAGGAATGTCTATTGTTCCTAAAGGCTCAGATCCCTTCATTAAGGGACCAAGAGGCTGCAGCTGCACTTTGGATGTGACTTTTGGGTTTCCTGCAGAATGGTCAAAACCACAGGTATTCCAGCTGACCCAAAAGTACGTGATCTTTCTTCCACTTATAACCAAATAATATACTTTTCCATATATATTCACTTTTGAGGAGGACTGCAATTTCTACTAGCTAAACAAAAGATGAGCTATCATGGATTATTAATATTTAATATTTATAAACTAAACTCAGCACATTTTTAGAATTGATAACAATTATATACAATATATCATAATATGTACTCAGTTTAATATGATGTTTGGCAATATTGGGAAGCTTTTACTACGAATGTAAGCAACCAGAATGATTGGTTCTCAGGTCCTCATCAATCTTATGAGTTAATTTTGGGTTTCAATTGTTGCCTTTTTTTCCTTTGTAAGCATTTGTTAGTTTACACTTATTTGCAATTTAATCAGTTAGTTATTGAGGGTTGGTAAGCTAACAATTATTTGGATATTTGGTTGACAAGTATTAGCATTATGATATTTTTGGCTTATATCTTCCAAATAGCTAATTATTAAAATATGCATATATTCAGGTTTAAATAGTAGTAATACATGTCAGTAATGGTAAAGAAGATGCATGCAACAACCCGCACCGTCCCCCACCTCTACCAAAGGGTTAATGGCATAAATCCTCATTGGTGAAGTGTACTGACTGAATCTACACAGATGGAGGGCCAACATACCATCAATTGAAATGTGATAAAATTAATGTATTAATTTTTGTTTATAGGACATTATTTTATAGCACAATATGTTTATATGCTCAAACTCCAAGTTGTTTCTTTTTTCTTCTTCTTCTTTACTATTACTGGATTATTTTTCAATTGAGAAAAAAGGAATGAATTGAGTAGGTGGATTAGAAACTTTGTTTTGCTTCTATTTCCCACCATTGAAGTGAACTATAATAAAAAAAAATGAAAAAAAAGAACCTTTGCTTTAAAACACAGCATGCCCTACAATGTGTTAAAGTTAGAGAGGTATACACATAAGTTTTACCGGGGGAAATAGTAGGACTGCCAAAGAAACCACTTTAACAAAAGGGAAACTAAATGAGTAAAGAACTTCTTTTTCTAAAATTTTTATTGGTTCATTATAATTTTACGTAATAGTGGGATTTGTTGTTACATATTCACATATGCACACAATATAACTATAATTTGGTCAATTTCATAGCTTCCCTCTCCTTCCCTCCTCCCTTCCTATAACTAGTCTCCTTCTTTCACTGGTGTTCTCCCTGAGGAAAGAACTTCTTAATCTACTTTTGGCTGTCATACACCCAAACCCTGCATTTTGTGAACCACAGATAAAATGTGCTGGCCATTTATTTTATAAAAATGTCAAGATTTTAGTAAGGATTTGACTTCAAGTAAATCTGAACTTTTTTTCTAAACGAATGACGGTCTAGTTATTCTGATGTTTAAGCTCAATTATTCTTCTCCTGGCTGAGGTTAGGATCAAAGTAATCTTGAATTCAATTTTGTAATAATCTTAGAAATAAGTCTCTTTGACCAATAGAATAGAAAAAGTGGATGGGGAGGGAGAGAGGAGGGAAATGAATGGGAATTACTGGGGAATGAAAGCTACCAAATTATGCCATGTCCATGTACCAATATACTGTGATGGATCCTGCTTATATATATAATTATAAACACTAATGAAAATAATAATAATATGGAAGGTAGATGATTAGAGTAGAGCAATTGAATGAGAGAAGTAGGAAGGGTGGAAAGCGGAAGTACTGGGAAGTGAAATTGATCAAATTATATTATGTGCATGTATAGCTATGACATAATAAATCTCATTATTATGTATAATTAAAATGTGCCAATAAAAAATAAATAAAAGAAATAAGTCCCTTTTACTGGGGAACAAAATTAAAGACTGTCTCTCAAGTTTCTCTACCCCCAATGTCCTTACAATGCTCTGGTGATAATTTTAATTAAAGACTTTTTTAAAAAAGAGCCACATTTCAAAAGCATGTGCTTTTCTACAGATCATTTGAAATAAAATATTACAACATTTATACTCATTTTTAAAATATGACAAATCAAGACAATATGGAAATGCTGAATAAATTATGATTGGTGTTGTAGATTAATTATAATTAGATCTCTCTGGGGCCTGGGTTCTAAGATGCGGGCCAGCAGGACTGAGTAGGCTCTACAAAATAGGAAATTTCATAAAGGAGTGAAAATTCCCAAAGTGCAGAATCTTTTTTCAGACAAGCCTACTTGTCCTTCATTTCTTCTAGTAAAAGTTAAAGGCCTGCAGGTTTCTCTGCTGGCACCAAATACCCATTTGACCTGTTGAGAAGGTAGATTCTGGTAGCAGCCTGCAAAGAGCAGTTTCTAATGTCTTATAGCACCTGATTTTGGGTGGTCCCACATGCTATCCACTAAATCTTCTGAAATAAAGCCCTGAAAGAAAAAGAATTGATTTCAGTTGAGAAGATTAGCTTATTTTTATCATTCTAATGGTGAATGATTAGACTAAAGTCTTAGAGATGTCTGACATTTTAAAGACCTTTTGATTTAGTTTGGCATGGTTTACAGTGTACAGTATCTTTACGTACAGAACCTTGCTGTTCTTAAATATTTAATCAGCATTAAAAAAATTAGGCGTGGGGGCTGGGATTGTGGCGCAGTGGTAGCGTTCTCGCCTAGCACGCGGGAGGCACTGGGTTCGATCCTCAGCACCACATTAAAAAAATAAAATAAAGATATTGTGTCCACCTACAACTAAAAAATAAATATTAAAAAAAAAAAAAATTAGGCGTGGTCTGCAAAAGGTCTCCTTGTGCCACTGATTGCCATTAACGGTCTCCCTGCCCAGACAACAGCTTCTCAGTGTGCAAGGGCTGCCCTGGAATACTGCACTAAGGTATAAATGTCAAAACAATAAAGGAACTCTCTTCTCTAATGTGACTTTCTGTCAGGTAGTAACTTCCTAGTCGTTTGGAGTAGTCCCAACAGTTCCTGGACAGAAAAGTGAGAGGCATATACCTGGACTCTCCCCATGTAAAATCCTTGACCAAGGTCGACAATTTCTTATCCATTTGTTTGCTAAGAATTTACAGGCATCACTCATCAATTCATTTCTTAATTTATGAGTTTTGTTTTCAAGTTAAGTAAAGCATGATCCACTTTCTATACATGTGATCTGGAGTAAAAGCTAGACTTGTCTTGGATAGTTAAGGAAAGCCTTTAACTTGAGAAGGGCAGTGAGTCATGCCACTTCTGTATTTGCTTTATTATTAAGTAACAGGAATGGCCTAATGAGCCAGTGTTTTCATCTATTTGGGATCAGTACCACTTAACTTTCTCTCCCTGCCAGCAAAATGCCCTTGAGTGTTTATGAGGAATAAGATAAAGTTCCACCTAAGGAAATTTTGGATTTTTCAAGCACATTTGAGCCAAACTATGAGAATGTTAAAAAAAAAAAAAAAAAAAAAAAAGGACAAAAGAAGAGATCTATCAGAAATAACATGGGCTTTGTTTTCTGATTACTTTTGTCTATTTAATACATATTGATCATCTATCATGTGCCAGGTTTTGTGCTCTTAAAACAACGAAAAACACAGAGATTGTCTCTGCCTTCTGGCACCTTCAGACTGGTGGAGGATCGGATCCCAGCTAATAGACATTTGCAATCCGATCCTAGAGATGCTAAAACAGGGTCAATACACATCTTTGTGACAACACCTGGGCATCGCTCCTAACTGAGGAGAGCAGGTGCAGCGGTTTCTCAGAGGAAATCACAGATAAGTTGAAACAAAGGAGCATGGGCATTTCCTGGAACAGAAAGACATCCAGAAATAGTGTTTTAGAGGGAGGAATAGCCAAAAGCAGCTTGTAGCTGCTGAATTAAATAAATGATTGGTGATACTAGGGATTAAAGCCAGGGATGCTCTCTACCGAGTTACATCACTAGCCCTTTTTACTTTTTTTTTTTTTTGAGACAGGGTCTGGTCAAGCTGCCCAAGCTGGCCTTCAACTTTCTATCCTCCTGCCTCAGCCTCCCAAATCACTGGGATTACAAGCATGCACCACTGTGCCCAGCCAGATTTGTATTTTAGAAATGTCAAGCTATGGGCCATGGAGAATGACCTGGAAAGGATGGGCCAAGGATATGTACAGCAGCAACTTAGGTGGAAGGTGATGATGGCTTCTCTTGGACAAAGGCCAGTAGGCTGGAGAAAGAAAGGGGCACAGGTGGGACCATGAGGGAGAAGTTGTAAGGAGGTAGGCTCTAGATACCCTGGATACTGCAAGAGCATAGGCAGGGTGTAGAAGGTGGTGCCACTGGCTGAGGAAGGGAAAATGGTGAGCAGCAGGTGGAGGAGCAGGATTCTTAAGATTTAAGCACAATCCCTTTGATTTGCCTGTGGGACATTTAAAGTGACCACAATCAGAGTAAATTGAAAATGCAGATCTGAAGCTGAAAAGTGAGAACAGGGTTGGCAAGAGTTTTTAATACAAGTCAAAATAACAAAAGGGAAATTTAGAAACTCTTTTACACTTTTTTCCAGAATTGTTTTGTGATGGTTAACTTTATAAACTTCTTTTGGAATCTGCAAAGAGAAAACACAATCTCCCACCTTTGTCTTTCAAATAGCTGTGACAGCACTATAATTTCTAATGAGTTTATGTGTTTATTTTTAACACTGTTGCTGGTAACCAAAGGGAAAAGACAACAGAGAACAAAAGAAATTGTTATAAGAGGAGTAGGTGAAAAACAGCCATACCATGAAATGTATGTTTAACATATGAAATAACTTCTAATGTCACAAAATATTTGCGATAAAAATTAGATGCAAGAAGTAGTACAATGTTTTACTGGGTTTCTACTTTTCAGCTTTTTAAAGGTTAGTTATTTTCAGAATCAGTGCTTTTGTTGTGTTGTTTGTCTGTGCAGAGGAAATGGCATGGCAGTATTTTTTCCCCAGCTATAACCCCACAGCTGCTCTACTAACAACAACAGACACAAGACAGGATTTTGACAAGTGAAAATATTATGCTGGTGGCTTGACTAATAATTTTGGTAAATTATTCACTTTCCTGAAAATTTGCATTGTGAAATGAATGAAAAATAAAATGCAATCTCCTATTTCTTACCTACCCATCATTCATCCCAAGTTTATTTTTAAGACTTAAAACTGTTCTTAGATAGTCATAATACATCCTACATAGTCAAGGGGGGAAAATAGGGCAAGGCTCACATACAAAAAATAAACAGATGCTTCCTGCATTTTCAAGAAAAACAGTGATTCAAGATTTCCTTCTTGTTAATTTTAAGTCAAGAGTTTAGTGGGCATTCTTGTCCTAACCAGGCCTCTGAGGTCGGTAAAATGAACTCTGCCAGTGGTTTCCCTTTATTCCCATAGATATGGAAGAGGAGGAGTGATTTCCCTGGGTGTTAATCTACCAGGGCTGCCATAACAAAATGCCATAGACTGGGTGGTTTAAACAAATTCATTTCTTCACAGGAATGAAGGCCTGAAGTCCAAGAACAAATTTCAGTAGGTTTGGTTTCTCCTGAGACCTCCCTCCTTGGCTTGCAGACTTTTGCTATATGCCCACATGGTCTTCTCTCCATTCACATGTATGTCTAGTGTCTGAATTTTTTCTTCTTTTCTCTTGTGTCTTTTCTGAATTAACTGAATTATCTCTTGAAAGACTTTATGTCCAAATATGGTTACATTCTAGGGTACAGAGGGTTAAGATATCAACATATGAATTTAGGGGGACACCATATGGCTCCTAACACCCTATTTTCCTTCAATTAGCAGGCAATCCAGGAGTAAGAACAACTCTAGAGGTTTTGAAAGCAAAAAGAAATGGGAACTCTTTTTTCCAACCCTCATGACTTTATAATAGACAAATGAACTAACACAACAACCACCTGTACTTCTTCATAGAAAAGTGGAAATTTAAACTTATCTAAATACAGAATGGTCAACAATAGCTTAAAGACATATTTCAGCATCCCATGGAAATCATAATTAAGCATCTGTTAATGTTCTATTTTCATCAGACTCACAAGTTTGGCAAAAAGACAAAACCTCCAGACCTAGTGAGCTGTTCACAGTTAATTCTGAGGGATGCCACTTGTAAATTTGTACAAGCTATAGCTCATGTTTTTTGTAAATAAATGGTAGGGGCTTTCTAAACCTAATCGACACTGGAAAATAAGCACTAAAATAAAAACAAAATTTCTTTCCCCCAAAAGGTCAATTATTTCTTCTTTCCTACAATCTTGTCTTTCTCATGCTGTCAAAAATTTTAAAATGGTTCACCAAGTGCTGTGGTGCATGCTTGTAATTCCAGCAACTTGGGAGGCTGAGGCAGGAGGATTACATGTTTGAGGCCAATCTCAGCAACTTAGCGAGAACCTGTCTCAAAATTAACAACAACAACAACAACAACAAAAAAAAATTAAAAGGATTGAGTACATAGCTCACTGGTAGAGCACTCTTGGGTTCAGTCCCCAGTACCAAAAAAAAAAAAAAAAAAGAGCATTTTAAGAAATACTGTATTTTTAAAGTTCATAAATTCTAGCACTAACTGTAGCAAAATATTTAATAAATTTAAAATCAAATCTGCAATTATCATTAAACATAATAATGCTTTAAAATATTCAAAATATTATGTGTCTAATCATCAATTTAGCAGACTGTGTTGCATATTAGACATTTTTATATTCCAAATTTCCTCACTTAATTTTTTTCCCATCAAAATTCAATACCTATTTTGTAGTTTTTTATTTCTAGCTACTTGTTATTAGAAAACAACCAGATAATACCAAAAATGAAATGATTTATTTAGGCATTATTTATTGATTATGAAATATTTCTCTTTAAGAATCTTGGAAATGAAGAAAATAAACACATAAAAGTAATTCCTAATAGGAGAATTTCAATGATTTTAGCATAATGGTAGAAACCATGTCTTTGGCATTCTTCTTAGGCAATAAACTTGTCAAATTTTAAGTTGCCTATTTGTTTTGTAGATTTATTTTCACTACAAAAGGGTACTCAATTATCCAGGCAAGGAATCACATACATATAAACCCAGTGACTTGGGAGGCTGATGCAGGATCATCTGTTTGAGGCCAACTCAACAGGTTAGCCAGACCCTCGGCAACCTAGCGAGAATCTGTTTCAAAATAAAGAGTAAAAAAGGCTGGAGATGTAGCTCAGAGGTAAGGCACCCTTGAATTAAGCCCCTACAGCAAAAAATAAAAACAAAACCAAAAAAACCCACAAAACCCGATATTTAATTACTCAAATGGGCATATTATGAAATATATAGAAACTGATTTATTCATTATAAAGGTAACTCCCTTAGCCTACCCCAAGGTAAAAGAGTGGCATGGAAACAGTAATGGCCCAGAGCTTCCAGAATTTTTAGAGATCTATTCCATACAGGAAATCTCCTGAGCTGCTATATAGACATTGAAATATTGGGTAATATGTAGCCACCCTCTTGCCCTATAAAAAAATATAAATACATAGCTCAGATTGAAAACAGAAAAAGGACGTGCTCAGACTCCAGACATGAAGAGCAACTCAAAATGAAAATGTGGAGTCAAAGTTGATGCCAAGAAGCTCAAGGGAAATTAGGAACGAGTTATTGATTAATAGCTGGAGGCTTGAACTATACGGAGGAAAGATACTAGACCTCAGGACCCTGGAGCAGAGATGCAGAACTGAGCTTCAATGCACAAGCTGCGGCTCAGGGGAGACTGTGCCACAAATGAAATGGGAACTATAAATACTTGGGATAATTAGAAGGAAGTTGCTAGTGTGTGTTGAAGGATAACTACAAGAAATTGAAAATCTATATGTGCTCTGCTTAAGGATGTAAGATTTGAGTTTGTGCTAAACAAGATATTGCATCCCCAAGCTGAAGAATTAACAAAAAGTACCAAAGGCCAACGATAATAGGATGAAACTTGGGAAAGAAGAGTTTCTACAGTTTTACAAGACACGTGTCTTGAACTTTTCAAAATGTCAAAGTTATGGAAGAAAATAAAGGGCTGAGTTTGTTCTAGATGAAAGGAAACTAAAGAAATATGACAGTGAAATATAGTGCACCATCCTTGAGATGGTGGACTATAATAGAAAACAAAGCTTTAAGAGCTATTTTCAGAGGCATTGAATAAATTAGACTGTGGACTGGGTATTGGATAATTTTCTTTATTGATACACATGCCTCAGATGTGCTGATAATGCTGAGGCTATATGGAAGGTTATTCTTCGGAGGTGTTTGCGGAGGTGCTCAGGCCTAGGATGCTGTGATATCTGGCACACCCCTGAGAGAGAAAGCCAGACTCGCAAAATGTTAACAATTGCTGAATCTCAACAAAGGATAGACAGGTGTTTGAGGTGGTATTCTTTCAAAATTTATCAAAATAAAAAGTTGGTCATAGATTAAACCAGGATAGAATTATCAGTTTAGACAATCTGAATATGAGTGGTTGTGGACACTGGAGGTAGATTTGAGTTAAAGAATTCTAATGTTCTTGAAACATTTGGTTTAGGATGTAAAGATTAATTAATTAATTTTAGACTTCGTTCAGGTAAACATGTTTAAAAATGTAAGGTTTAACATAAAAATACAGGAAATAAAGGATATAACTTCCAAATTAGTGACGAGAGGGGAAAAAAACAGGAGAATCCTGAGAGAGAAAAAGAGAAATAAACTTTATTAATCTAGCATAGGGAATAAAAAGGAAAAAATAAAAAAGAGAAACAAAGATAAAATTATGAAAAATATATAATAGGATGATAGTAATAAATCCAAATATGAATCACAATAAATTTAAACATGTTAACCTCACCATTAAAAGTCTGAAAAAATCAGATTGAATTAAAAATCTAAAACCCAAGACTGGGGATGTAGCTCAGTGGTAGAACACTTGCCTAATGTACAAAAGATCGTGGGTCCAATCCCCAGCACTGAATGAAGAAATCTAAAATTTTGCTCTGTACTGCCCATCTGATACACACAGCAAAATAACAGAATGAGTAAAATAAAATATAAGGAAACACTGGATGAAGATAAAACCAGAATTAGCATAAGGATATGAGGCAAAATAGAACTTAAGGCAAAACATTTTAATAGTGATATAAAGAGCCAGGCATGGTGGCACGCACCTGTAATCCCAGCAGATAAGGAGGCTGAGACAGGAGAATCTCAAGTTCAAGGACCGCTTCAGTAGTTTAGTGAAGCCCTAAGCAACTTAGTGAGACTCTGTCGCAAAATAAAAAAAATTTTTTTGAAGGGCTGGGGATGTGGCTTAATGATGAAGTAACCCTGAGTTCAATCTCTAGTACCCCACCGACCAAAAAAAAAAAAAAAAAAAAGGTGATATAAAGAAACACTGCATGGGGCTGAGGTTGTGGCTCAGTGGCAGAGCGCTTGCCTCGCACGTGTGAGGCACTGGGTTCGATCCTCAGCACCACATAAAAATAAATAAACAAAATAAAGACACTGTGTCCATGTATAACGAAAACATTTTAAAAAAAGAAAAAGAAACACTGCATAAAGATAATCTACCAAGAAGATCTTAATATTCACGAATACTACTTTACTGTGATCAAAAATGTGTTGAGGGGGGTGTGTCCTAATAGAATTATGAAGAGAAAGAGATAAATGCAGTATTACAGCTGAACATTTCAATTTGCTCTTTTAAAAACCAATAGATAAACCAACAAAAAATGTGTTAGGAAAAGACTAGAATATTTTAAAAACACAATTAAGAATTTTTTTAATATGTAGAATTCTGCATCCATACATCAGCAAAAATATATTCTTTTCAAGCATACATTAAAACATTGTCAAAAACTGGCTATTGCTCAACTTCAAAGAAAGGCTTGATACATTTCAACAATTTAGCATTATGGAAACTACATTCTCTTGGCAAAATGGAATTATTAATAAAAAGATAGTTTAAAATACATTTGAAAACAAAATACACACTTCTAATTAACATGAGTTAAAAATTAGAATTCATATTATGAAGCATTTAAAAGTAATATATAGGGGCTGGGGTTATGGCGCAGTGGTAGCGTGCTCGCCTGGCTTGCGTGAGGCACTGGGTTCGATCCTCAGCACCACATAAAAATAAAATAAAGATATTCTGCCCACCTACAACTAAAAAATAAATTAAAAAAAGTAATGTATAATAAGAATACTATATTATGGGCCGGTAGGGAATCTAGCTTAGAGGTAGAGTGTTTGCCTAGCATGCATGAGGTTCTAGGTATAATCTCCAGCACTGAAAAAGAAAAAAACAAAGAATTCTTTAATATTACATTAAAAAAACTTGTGGAATAAAACTTAAACTGATACTTAGAAGTAAAATCATAACCTTGAGTATATTTTTTAAACTGGAAATAAATTGATAATTTTATTTTAATTAATAACTTATTTGTTTTTTGGTACTGAGGATTGAACCCCAGGACCTTTTACTACTGAACTACATCCCCTGCTCTTTTTATTTTATTTTTAGTCACGGTCTTGATAAACTGTGGAGGTTGACCTTGAATATGAGATCTACCTGCCTTAGACTCCTGAGTCACTGAGATTATAGACAGGTGCCACCACTCCCAGCTAAACTGCTAATTTTAAAATGCTACATACAAAATAACATAGTAAATTCAAATAAATAAAAGACATAAAAAAGTGAGCTGCTTCTACGAATCAATTTTAAAAAAAAGAAAAACAACTCATAGCAAAATAATCAAATATATAAAATAGCAAATTTTACAAGTAAAAATGAATGGCCAATCAAAATATGAAAATAACTTTAATCTCACTAGTAATTAAGAAGACCAAAATTAACGTTACGAGGTACAATTTCATACATATCTGACTAAATAAATTAGAAAGGCACAAATATTGGGGATTATGTGAAAAATAGGAAATCCCACAAAATGCTATTCAGAGTTTATATTGTAACAGTCACTCCAGAGCTAGCAGAAAAAACCCAACATGGGTAGAAATATACATATCCTTACAATTCTGCTTCTAGTGCAATAGTTCCTCTTATCTTCAGGAGACACATTCTAAGACACCCCATAGATGCTTGAAACCAAATCCTGTGTCTGCTGTCTTTTCCCATGTGCTTATACCTACAATAAAGCTTAACTAGTAAATTAAGCACAGGAAGAGATTAACAACAGTAACTGATAATAAAATAGAACCATTATAATAATATACTCTAATAGAATTGCCAGCATAACTACTCTTACACTTTAGGGCTATTATTTTTCAAATATTTTTTTTTCTTTTTAGTTGTAGATAGACACAATACCTTTATTGTGTTTATTTATTTTTTTGTGCGGTGATGAGGATGGAACCCAGTGCCTCACACATTTTAGGAGAGTGCTCTACCACTAAGCCACCACTTCAGCCCCTTTAGGGCCATTGTTAAGTAAAGATTACTTGAACAGGAGCACTATGATACCATGATAATCCATCTGATAACCAAGACAGTTACTAGGTTACTAACAGTCAGGTGGCATAAACAGTATGGACACACTGGTCTGAGGGATGATTCACATTCAAAGCAGGGTGGAGTAGGACCATGAAAGATTTCTTCATACTACTCAGAATGAGGTACAATTTAAAACTTATGAATTGTTTATTTCTGGAATTTTCCATTGACAATGGTTGACCACAAGTAATTCTGGGTTACTGAAATGGAGGAAAGTAAAATCTCAGATAAGGGAGACAAAGAAATTTCTACAAAGGAGAATCCCTCAAGAATGATGGAGACAGTACAATAACATTAATGTGAAATTTTTAGAAAGTACATGAAGCAATAAAGGCACAACAAATGTCTACAGCAAAAGAACATGTAAAATAATCAATATTAAAATAGAATAACAATATTTTTAAAAAATTCTGAACAAATTGCAAAAGAATTCAAAACAGTAGCTGCCTCTAGGGAAAAAATAAATTTAAAAAATTAACCTGGAAATTGAAACAAGATTAGATTTCAAATTTGTTAGTAAATATATATATGATACATGCACATGCATGCATATACATACATATAGTAATATATATGGTAGTATGTATGATAATTTATACATTTAAATCAAATCACTGAAACCCAAACTCCATATTTATATCTTATTCATATCTAACTAAAAATTAAAATGAACAAAATGAAAATATACCTTAGAGCCTGAACACCTTTGACTTGTCTTAAACATGTCAGCAGGCCCCATTCCAGCCCTGCGCGGTGGACCATCTTGGAGCCTGATCCTCCTAATTGTTAAAATTGTTACCAGAATAGCTAATAGCTTTTCAGTCATCTATCCTCAACTAAGCCAAGAAAAAGGAGTTATCCTGTAGACTGTTAGAATTTGAGGAAAAGAATTATACTGTGGCCACATTAAAAGGCTCCGCTCTCTTCCATATGGAGGATCTTATTTTTTGGCTTCCCTAGGTGCGGCTCCTGTTCAGAGAATGCAGTGTGAAGCAAAACTCAAGTGTTAGCATTCACAAAGCCTCTTCTTTTTTTCTCAAGGCACAGACCTGCTTTGTTCTCTTGTCACTGAAGTTTTGATGCAGATTTTCAGCTAATTAATTCTGCCATAGCATATAATTTGTACCTCTACTCTAGCACTTTTATTTGTTTTTCCATTAGAATGTTTTATTTTTTTAATATTTTTATTTAAAAAAAAATTTTAAATTTATTTATTCTACTTAGGTGGACATGATAGCAGAATGCATTTTGATTCATTGTACACAGATGAAGCACAACTTTTCATTTCTCTGGTTGTATGTGATGTAGAATCACATCATATATGCAGTCATACATGAAGCCAGGGCTATGATGTCCATCTCAGTCCACCTTCTTTACTGTCTCCATGCCCCCTGCCTCCTCCATCCTCTTTGACCAAAGTTTCTTCATTCTTCCCGTGTCCTCTCCTCCATTATAGATCAGCATCCACTTATCAGAGAGAACATTCGGCATTTGGTTTTTTGGGATTGACTTACTTTGCTTAGCATGATATTCTCCAACTCCATCCATTTACCTGCAAATGCCATAATTTTATTCTCTGTTATTGCTGAGTAATATTCCATTGTGTATATATACCACAGCTTCTTAATCCATTCATCTATTGAAGGGCATCTAGGTTGGTTCCACAGTCTAGCTATTGTGAATTGAGCTGCTATAAACATTGAAGTGGCTGCATCACTGTAGTATGCTTTTTTTAAGGCCTTTGGGTATAGACCGAAGAGTGGGATAGCTGGGTCAAATGGTGGTTCCATTTCAAGTTTTCTAAGGAATCTCCATACTGCTTTGCAGATTGGGTTGTACCAATTTGCAGTCCCACCAGCAATGTATGAGTGTGCCTTTTCCCCCACAACCTCACCACCACTTATTGTTGTTTGTATTCTTGATAATTGCCATTCTGACTGACATGAGATTAAATCTTAGAGTAGTTTTGATTTGCATTTCTCTAACTGCTAGAGATGTTGAACATTTTTTCATATGTCTGTTGATCGATTGTATATCTTCTTCTGAAAAGTGTCTCTTCAGCTCCTTGGCCCATTTATTGATTGGGTTGTTTCTTTTTTTGGTGTTAAGTTTCTTGAGTTCTTTATATATCCTGGAGTTCAGTGCTCCATCTGATGTGCGTGTGGCAAAAATTTGTTCCCAGAATGTTGGCTCTCTGTTCACTTCATTGATTGTTTCTTTTACTGAGAAGAAGCTTTTGAGGTTGATTCCATCCCATTTATTGATTCTTGATTTTACTTCTTGTGCTATAAGTGTCTTGTTAAGGAAGTAAGTTCCTAATCCAACATAATGAAGATTTGGGCCTACTTTTTCCTCTATTAGGAGCAGGGTCTCTGGTCTAATTTCCAGGTTCTTGATCTACTTTGAGTTGAATTTTGTGCATGGTGAGAGATAGGGGTTTAGTTTCATTTTGCTGCATATGGATTTCCAGTTTTTCCCAGCACCATTTGTTAAAGAGGCTATCTTTTCTCCAATGTATGTGTTTGGCACCTTTGTTTAGTATAAAATAACTGTATTTAAGTGAATTTGTCTCTGTGTCTTCTGTTCTGTACCATTGATCCATGTCTATTTTGGTGCCAGTACCATGCTGTTTTTGTTACTATAGCTCTGTAGTATAGTTTAAGGTCTGGTATTGTGATGCCTCCTATTTCACTCTTTTTGCTAAGGATTGCTTTCCTATTCCAGGTCTCTTATTCTTCCAAATGAATTTTATGATTGCCTTTTCTATTTCTATAGGGAATAACATTGGGATTTTAATTGGAATTGCATCGAATCTATGTAGTGCTTTGGGTAGTATGGCCACTCTGACAATATCAATTCTGCCTATCGAAGAGCATGGGAGATTTTTCCATCTTCTAAGGTCTTGTACAATTTCTTTCTTTAGTGTCCTGTAGTTTTCATTGTAGAAGTCTTTCACCTCTTTTGTTAAATTGATTCCCAAGTTTTTTTTGTTTTTTTTTTTGAGGCTATTGTGAATGGGGTAGTTTTCCTAATTTCTCTTTCAGAGGGTTCATGACTGATGTATAGAAATGCAATTGATTTATGAGTGTTGATTTTATATCCTGCTACTTTGCTGAATTCATTTATTAATTCTAGAATTTTTCCAGTGGAATTTTTTGGATCCTCTAAGTATAGAATCACGTCTTTGGCAAATAATAATAGTTTGAGTTCTTCTTTTCCTATTCATATCCCTTTAATTTCTTTCATCTAATTGCTCTGCTAATGTTTCAAGGACTATGTTGAATAGCAGTGGTGAAAGAGGGCACCCCTGTCTTGTTCCTGCTTTTAGAGGGAATGCTTCCAATTTTTCTCCATTTAGGATGATGTTGGCCTTGGGTTTAGCATAGATAGCTTTTACAAAGTTGAGCTATGTTCCTACTATCCTTTGTTTTTCTAATGTTTTGAACATAAAAGGGTGCTGTATTTTGTCAAATGCTTTCTCTGCATAAATTGATAAAATCATATGATTCTTATCTTTAAGTCTATTGATGCGATGGATTACGTTAATTGATTTCCATATGTTGAACAAAACTTGCATCCCTGGGAAGAACCCCACTTGATCATGGTGCACTATTTTTTAAATATGTTTTTGTAGGTGATTTGCCAAAATTTTATTGAAACTTTTTGCATCTATGTTCATCAGGAATATTGGTCTGAAATTTTCTTTCTTTGATGTGTCTCTGTCTGGTTTTGGTATCAAGGTGATACTTGCCTCATAGAATGAGTTTGGAAGAGTTCCCTCCTTTTGTATTTCATGAAATAGTTTGAGAAGTATTGGTATTAATTCTTCTTTGTAGATCTTGTAGAACTCGGCTGAGAATCCATCTGGTCCTGGGCTTTTCTTGGTTGGCAGGCTCTTGATGGCATCTTCTATTTCTTTTTTTTTTTAAAGTTTTTTTTTATTTGCAGATGAACACAATGTCTTTATTTTATTGCTTTGTATGTGGTGCTGAGGATCTAACCCAGGCCCTCACGCATGCAAGGCAAGCGCTCTACCGTTGAGCTATAATCCCAGCCCCTGGCATCTTCTATTTCCTTGCTTGAAATTGATCTGTTTAAGTTGTGTATGACCTCCTGGTTCAGTTTGGGTAGGTCAT